>PVIW01006219.1:0-45945 GCA_004026585.1 Noctilio leporinus | reverse complement strand
TTTCTAAAAATATTGAATAAAATCTCTATTAAAAAAAGAATAATGCTTGTAATGGATTGAAACACATCAAAGTTATAAAAATTTGAGTCCCCACAAAAAAATCCCTTGTAGGACAACTTTGGAGGTTGTTAGGACATTACCTGACTATTTATAAATTAATAAATAAAGGCAAAGAATAAAGCATTTATCTTACCTTTCCTTAAGAACTGTATTTCAATGTCACCAAATAGTTGATAAGGAAAAACTTTCTTAAAACAGGAATCTCAGCTAAAAGGAATTCAAAAAGAGAACTAGAAAATTGCATTTTGCAATCTCCTAATGAAATGAGGGACCTAGTCATCAATGCCGGCTAAAAGCATCAGGGATACTGTATAATGAATGTAATTAGGCCAAATACACCCAAACAAATGGACCCCCCCCAGCACTTAATTAAGAAAACTTCTAAATTTGAAAGAATTTTATAGTGAATACCTATATACCCACTGCCTAGATTCTGCCATTAACATTTTATTGTACTTGCTTTATCGTATATTAACTCATGCTTTCACCTAACTGTCTATCCAGCTATCTAATTTATTATTAATTTCAGGGTTAATGCAAATATCAATATATGTCCTCCTAAATATTTCAGTATGGACTGATTGGTCTTAACATCACCATAAGTAAACAGCATTATGAAGCAGACTTCATGCGCCTCCTGATGTAATTCAGTAGGACATACAGAGCACCTCCTGGGAAAGGTTCTTAGAAAAAAAATTAAAATGAAAAAGCCCCCAATGTGAATGTAAATCTGATCAAGGAAACTCAGGACAGAGGACCAAGTTAATGCCATTAGGAAGCAATGGATCAAATGTAGAGTGTGGGAAATTCTGTAGTATAAATGACCCAGTTTCTTTATCAAATGAATGGCATCAAAAAGCAGCAGGACCAAAAAAAAAAAAAAGAAGAAGAAGAAGCAGGGTTGTTGTAGTTTGAAAGGGATGTATAACCAAATGCAACATTTGGATCCTAATTCAAACAAACCAAGACAGTTTTGAACAGTCATAAATCAAGTATCAGAAGATATAAGGGAATCGTTGGGTATAATCATGGTAACACATGGCCATTGTAAAAGCATTTAAACAACATAGAAACACAAAATTTAAAAATAGAGATTTTTTAAAATCAAAGATGGTGCATTAAACACATGCTTGTCTGCCTCCTCTGTAAACTGTGAGGTCTAATAGGGCAGGAAAGGAGAAATGGTAAATAAAAGAGAATAATGGCTTGGTCAAGTGTGGCTCAGATGGCTGGGGTAGTCCCGCAAAGTGCAAGTTTGCCAGGTTAATTCCCAGTCAGAGCACATGACTGAGTCTCGGGCCCTGTCCCTGGTTGGGGTGCCGAGGGATGTTTCTGTGACACACTGATGTTTCTCTCCCTCTCTTTTTCCCTCCCTTCCCCTCTTTCTAAAAATAAATAAATAATGTCTTTTAAAAATAAAAGAGTAATATTTGGAAACTGAAAAATAATAGCTAATTTAGCAACTTCAGAAAATGGGAAGCTAAATGCCTGCATGGGTGAAGTCAAGAAACAAAGCATTGTATTTCAATGAAGTTGTTTTTGAAAACAATAAAAAGAAGCAAACTGCTTCTCACTGCAGAACCCTGGAAGAACTGGAAGTCCTAGTTAAGTTCTAAAGATTGAGCTGAATTTAGAGCTTAAAACAAGTTGAAAGGCTCTGTCAGCCTTAATAGACCCCTTGATTCTTTCGTCAATTTTGTACAGCCACCTCCCCTCCCCAGCAAAAGGCCACAGGTTTATTCTTGAAAGCGGTTGAACCCAAGATATTCTGAATTTAGGTGGTGGTAGCCAACTGAAAAACTGCAGGATTAAGTTGACATCTACATACTCTACAGTGAGACCTCCAGCCCCGTTCCCTTCAGTTGCCAGAATGGCGGCAGCAGGTTTAAATATCCCCATAGGATTATTGTATTCAGAATGGTACCTGGAAAATAGTAAATGCTTAATGTTACTATTAAATTAACCAGCTAAATAATTAAAGTGGTTGTATCTGTAGGGCCAGAATCAGATGGAGAGAAATGAGGTAGGACACTGCTGTTTTCAATATAAACTTTCAGGAATATTTGGCTTTTTAAGCGATGCATCTTTACAGGGAAAATTTTAAGTAGAAGTCTCTCCCCACTTTCTGCAACAGATTGCGGTCACATACCTGTTCTTGTGGCTGGCAGCCCCACCAAAATCACAGGAAATGAGTATTGGGGGGAAGAGCTATTATCCAAATGAGTCTGGTGGTTTTGTTGTTACAAGAGTCTGGGGGAAGGGGTGCTTCATAGAAGGCAGTAACAGCTGACTCTCGCACCAGTTAACAGCTCCCAGGGGTGTGTGTGTGTGTGTGTGTGTGTACATGCAGACATAACAGACATAGAAAGTTCCCTTCTTAACAAAAATAGGATGATTCTTGTTTTGCAACATTAAAAAATACATATTTCATGGAGAGGAACTTAGAAAAAGTCAGAAGTCTACGTAGATTTTTTCCCAATAATTTAACAATACTTGTGCTGAATTAGAAGCTTCCTATAAACGAGATATGCTTGAGAAAACTTTTTAAAGGCAAATAGGTAGCCCAAGATGGTAGATAAGCAGTTTCTCTAAAAGGACCAGCATCCTTCACTTCTGGTATCAGCGAAGTCCCAGGCTACAGAGGGCGGTGAAAATTGCCACAACCAGCACATTTCAGTAAATGGAACTTTAAATAACCTTTGTAGTTTCCTGCCTTACTCCAAAAGACAAGTGTTAACAAGCCTTTCTTTTTTTTTTTACCTTAAGCTTGCAATAAAGATTCTAGTATAGCATGTAATTTGCCCAGAGAGTTGAACATGCCAGCTTGCATGGTATTTAGAGGCTTATTATGTATGACCTATCTCAGCTGCCCCATTTTCAAAATGATTTTTCTCTTTTGAGCCATTAATCCTCAATATGCGTGTATGTACATGTATGTATACGTGTATGCATGCACATGTGTATGTGTATGTATCCTTTACTTAAAGGTGCCTCTGCTTAAGGTGATTAATCAACATGGAGTTAAAATGATGCTGACCAAATTAATTCCATTTAAGGCTTAGTTGTTAGCCAAATGCTGTGTAAAATGTTACATATGAATAATCTTAATCCTTTAAAATATTTGATACCTAAAAAAATGACTGATCATTTGTGCAGATTGTTTGAGGACACTGGCTTCTACATAAAATTGAAGGTGTCTTCCCGTGTTCTTTGTTTACCAGAAAGACAGTCAGAATGGCAGCGGGGAGGGTATCCTCGGGGAGGAAACCTCATTAGGAGAAGCAGATCTAAGACCCTCCAAAATGGTCAGAAAGTAAGAAATCATTCTTCATTTTAATTTCCTGGAAAATTCATGAAAAGTTCAAGGAAATTGGATTAGTGCATTAAGACATTTGGGAAAGTATAAATGGACTTCCTCATTTATTCACTGTATAGCCTTGCACAGATACCCTTTTTAAGTCTCAGGGTTTTCATCTCAAAATGAGGTAAAGAGTAGTGACCTCCTGAAGTTTATACGAGACCCAAGTGAGATTGTGCATGTGAAACACTGAGCACCATGCCTCCTATGTAGTGTCGGTCATTGAAGGTTTTTGCTATCATGATGTTGATGTGGAAGAAGTAATGAAAACCCTGAGGTGTTTTTTTTTTTTTTTACTCCTCACTGATACTAAATCCCATGTCTGTTGTAGGTGGTGGACTTCGCAGCAGCCACCCTACAGCGAGCATGTGCAAGTTTGGCCCACCAGACAGAGAGCACTGTGGAGTCACAGACACTGAGCATGGCCATGGGGCTGGTGGCCGTCATGCTGGGAGGAGCTGTTCAGGTGAGTTGCGGGCATGAGCCAAACTTGAATGGAAGAGAAAAAATCTTGTTTCTCTTCCTACCCTTGTGAGAAAAAAGAATGGATGTTGCACATAGGAGAATCAGGATAAACAAGTCAACTTGTTCATGAGAATTGTCTCCAAAGTAGAGAACCAGAAAATTGTGCCACTTTCACCTTGTCTCCTGCATTAGCTGTCACTGTCAGAAGGGCAGGGCACTTTCTGAGCTGGCACAAGCTTGATTTGGAAACGGTCAGCTCAGTGTTTTGCATGAGTGGCAAATACTGGATTCTCTTACCTCACTGTAACGGCTTTCTGAAGTTTGTCGCTACCGCTATAGTCAGGGGAAAACCGTTGTCACCTGCTGGTTGCTTAGGATTCCATCTGTTTTGGATAGTTCCATTTTAGCACAGGAACCATCATTTGACCCAAATCATGTAGCATGTTGAAGCTTGGTTTCCAATGTATGTATCTTTTACCTACTTAATTTACGGTCTTTTAATTTATTCACTGAAAAATATTTATTGCATACTTGCTATGTGCCAGATACTGAGCTAAGGTGCTGGGAATGCAACAGTGGAAAAGAAAACCTGGTCCCTTCCCTTAAGAACGTTGCAGTTCAGTAAGGGAGTCAACTCCCAAATAACTATTCCAAAAATATGCTTAGATTTGAATGCAGTGCCTTGGAAGAGAAGTGCAGGGTACCAGGGGAATGTAGCATCAAACCTAGGCTGGGAAAGTCTCTACTGAGGAAGTGTAGATTTAAGGTAAGACTTGAATGATGGATAGAATAGGAATTTGGGAGTGTGTGGTGCAAATGGAGGAAACACTTCCAATTAAAGAAAACATCTTGTGCAAAGTCTGGGAAGCAGAAGAGAGGTTGGAATATTTGACACTGACAGAAGGCTGGTTATAGCTGAAATATGGAGACTAGTGTCAAAGTAGTGCCAGACAAGGTAAAAAGGTAGGCACTGGTTAATTATATACCACATTAGGTTAGGAGATTACAAGAAGGCAGAATGGGCTTAGTGTAAGCATTATGAAACCAAACCTGAAATCAGACTAGCTATAGCTGTTTGCAATGAGTAGGGAACCCTGTGGGAATGTATTTTTTGAGTTTGAAGATTCAGGTTTGATACTGATTCTTGATATGTTAGCATTTCCCATCTCTGGCCTGTCCTGCAGAAGATGAATTTTATTTGGGCCTGTTGTTAACATGAAGCCCATTTCTTGGTAGATTTACTTATTACTTCTAATTTGATATTTACCATATAGATTGAAAAAAAAATGTTTTTGGTTCCATTTCTAGAATTATATTATATCCCTGATAATAGAACTGTCAAGGAGAAGTTCACCAATAGAACAGTTTTGGTTAAATTGTATTGTTAGTGGATTAAGTTCTCCTGATTGGTTTTTATTTTGGGGGTTGAATATTAATTTGAATAGCCTTTGTCTCTATAAATTGAAAACATGATTTCTTTTTCCTTTTGCTTTTCTTCCTTCTTATTTATCTTACTATTGCAAACTATTCTAACTGGAAAAATAGAACGTAAAAATCTCCATTTCCCTTTCTAAAAGTCCATTGTTTGAGACTGACTATAAATTAGTAATGTTCTAAGGGAGATTTACATATTTATGCAAATGTCTGCCCCTTACCTGTCCCTGCCCTTCCGTGAGCCATCCTGACTCACTGATGGCATCCTGGATTCCTCTGACTTTGCATTTGCCTAAGTGAACTTAAACACGTCACCCCTATACTTTTGCCCTAAATCTATTAATTGTTTTTCCTGTTTGACTCATGGATTTATAAGTGGCTTCTAGAGTAATGCCGGGTTTTCTGTCTTTGTGTTGGGGAAAAGAGTCCCAGTTCTGATTTATGTTTTCAGATAATCGTTGTCAGGCTTAGTGCTTTTTGGTTTAGAGTGTAGAAGATTATACTGTATCTGTTTTTAATTAGGATTCATGTTTTTAGCTCATGAAATGATATCTAATAGCATTTGAAGCTTTCTTATTTTCCTTCATAGTTTATGTAATTAAGGTGATTATTAGGACATAGTGCCTGGGAAGAGGAGTTAATTAGGAGAAAGTGTAGGCTTAAGACAATCGTAATTCCCAATCATTTTCTGAATTTCAGGACTGGCCACCAGTACCTTCCCTGTCCCCTTAGGAAGCAGTTTCTCCTTGATGTTCCCTTGGCTTCTCAAGTCCTCTGAGCTCTGAGGCACAGGTGGGATTTGAACCTAGATCTTGATAACTCATACCATATTTTCTGAGAGTATCATAGAATGAACTCATTCAAGAAATATTTATCAAGCACCTCTTTGCTCTCATGGAGCATACCTTCTAGTAGCTGTGATTAATATAATGAATTCTTAATTATTTTTTAAAAAAGACTCTGGTGGTTGTAGCTCAGTGGATTGAGCACCAGCTTGCAAACTGAAAGGTTACTGGTTCCATTCCCAGTCAGGGCACATGCCTGGGTTGTGGGTCAGTTGATCTTTTTTTTTTTTCTAATATTTTAATTATTATTTTTAGAGAATGGGGAAGGGAGCAAGGCAGAGAGAGAGAGAGACAGAAATCAATGTATCGTTGCCTTTTTCACCTGCCTCCAGCTATGGACCTGGCTGGAGACCTGATTTGCAACCTGGTTATGTGCCCTGGCTGGGGAATCAAACCTGCGACTTTTGGATTCACAGGCGGGCACCTTATCTACTGAGCCACCAGCCAGGGCCAGTTGATCTTTTAAACATTGATGTCTCTCTCTCTCTCCTTCTCCCTCCCTTCCCCTCTCTTTAAAAAAGAGATTCTTATTTTTATACCTTATGTGTGTATGTAGCTCACCATAAAACAGAGCATTCTGAATGCTGACTTAGGACAAAAGTAAAAATACCACCGGTAAGTAAATTCAGTGCCTTATGTAAATAAGGATACAGGCATGAACTGGTCAACTAAGTATTTGAAGAAACAAAGGTGATTTATAGAAACGAGAACACAAAGAATAAATAATCAATGTATTTTCCAGAATTAGGAAATTTTAGGTCAGAACTTTATTGCTGGAAAAGACCCTGGGGTTCTAAAACAGTTCTCCCTGGAGCAGGATAAGGTAGGATGAGGGTATGCCTGCTCCATAGGGGAGCTTCATGAAGTCTCAGGTGGGGCTTTTGCAGGGTGCTGTTTCCTCCTCTGGGTGTCATGCCCATTCTCATATGCTTCCCTTAGATGCACCTTCCCACCACTGCAATTTCTGGTTCTCAAATTGAAAACTTGCAGAAGTTTAGGACAACTGACCTTCTACTAGTTTGCTCCTGACACCCTGAAGGAAATCATAGATGTCAGCTGACAGAGTTCTGCTCATTCCATTCCTGAAGTGTCCCAGATACTCTGAAGAGAGGAGCCAGGTGAAGGAGCCTGTTGCCCATTTGTGGGCTGCTCCTTCAGGCCTTGGACTTCTCACAGGATTCTGAGATCTGTGCTGGGAAGCAGTGACAGGAGCAGGATGAGAGCTTCATGTTTGGGTCCCAGTTGTGCTGGTAGCCCTAGATGATCCCTGAAAAGTAATTAACCATTTAGTGCTCCAGTTTGCTCATCTACCAATTAAGTGAATATTACTTTATACCTTGGAATTATTTTTTAATATTTATGAGTAAGCAGTTGGCACCTATAGTCCTAGATTTCTCTCATTATTCTAATAGTGGGAAATCTGTAGGCTTATGAAGCTGAGAGTATGCATTGCTTTAAATGCCTTATCAACTATTTGATTCAGAGTCCACCTACCTGTCCATGGTGATTAGAGAAGTTATCCTGTTTAATAAGATGAACCTTCCAATGACTAAGAAGCTTGAAAACAGAGAACAGATTTTTTTCCAATAAATGATTTTTTTAGAGCAGTTTTAGGTACATAGAAAAATTGAGCAGGAAGTACAGAGATTTCCTATATACCTGCTGCCCCCCAAAGATAGCGTACGGTCTGTAACTGAGTGGTACATTTGTTGCAGTTGATGAACCTTACATCGACATGTCACTATCACCCAAAGTCTATAGTTTACATTAAACTTCACTTACGGTGTTGTGCACCCTGGGTTTTGACAACTGTGTAATGATATATATTTACCTTGTGTAATCATTTCATCATCCTAAAAATCTTCAACGTCCTCCTTGTTCATCCTCAACCCTCCAACCTGTGGTAACCACTGGTCTTTCTACTGTCTCCGCAGTGTTGCCTTTATAGTTGGAATCTTATACTGTATAGCCTTTCCAGGCTGACTTCTTTTACCAAAGCATATGTGTTTAAGGTTTCTCCATGTCTTTTGTGATTCGATAGTCCATTACTTTTTAGTGCTGAGTAATATTTCATTGTGCAGATATCTGTACAACATGTTACTTACCCATTCTCCTACTGAAGGACATCCTGGTTGCTTTTAAGGTTTGGCAGTTTTGAATAAAGCTGCTATAAATATTTGTGGGTAGGTTTTATAGGGCCATAAGTTTTCAACTCATTTGGGCAAGTAGAAGGAACATTGTAGCTGAAGCATGTGTAAGAGTATGTTTAGTTTTGTAAGAAATTTCTAAACTGTCTTGCAAGTGACTGAACCATTTTGCATTTACACCAGCAATGTACGAGGGCTCTTTTTGCTCTACATTCTTGCCAGCATTTGGCGTTGCTTTGGATTTCAGTTTTTTTAGTAGGTATGTAGTGGTATTTCATTGTTGCTTTAATTTGCAGTCTCTTGATAGCATGGGATTTGATATGCTAAATATCTGTATGTCTTCGTTGGTGAGTTGTCTGTTCAGGTCTTCTAAAAAAAGATTTTATTTATTACTTTCAGAGAGAGGGGAAAAGAGAGAGGCAGAGAGGGAGAGAAACACCAATGCATGGTTGTCTCCCACCTGCCTCCAGCCACAGCTCGGCTGGAAACCTGGCTTGCAACCTGGTTATGTGCCCTGGCTAGGGAATCGAACCAACAATGTTTGGGTTCGCAGGCTGGTGCCTTATCCACTGAGCCACCAGTCAGGGCGTGTTCAGTTCTTTTTTTATTGTTGACTTTTAAGAGTTCTTTGTATCTTTTGGGTAACCATCCTTTATCAGATATGTCTTTTGCAAATATTTTGTCCTAGTCTGTGGTTCATCTTCTCTTTTTCCTGACATTGTCTTTTGTAGAGCAGAAGTTTTTAATTTTAATGAAGTCAAACTTATCAATTATTTCTTTCATGGGTTTCTTTTCTTGGGTATTTAAATGAAAAATGTCATCATCATACCCAAAGTCATCTAGATTTTTCTCCTATATTATCTTGTAGGAATTTTATAGTTTTGAATTTCACATTTAGTCTCTGATCTATTTTGAGTAATTTTTATGATAGTTGAAGGTCTGTGTCTAGATCTTTTTTCTTTTGCACATGAATATCCAGTTGTTCCATCCCCATTTATTGAAAAGTCTTCATTGTATTGCTTCTGCTCCTTTGTCAAAGATCAGTTGACTCTGCTTATTAGATCTATTTCTGGGCTCTCTATTTGATTTCATTCCTCTGTTGGTTTGTTTTTTTTTTTCTTTTTAATAAACTGTTGTTTATAATAGAAGTGAAAAAAAGAGTCCATGTACTATAGATCTAAGGAGACAGTCCCATTTCAGATGCTTACAGAAGAAAACAAAGGCCCATGATACTACAGAGGTACTGAATGAAGTCTGGCATAATGATAACACTAGCAAAATTATTTAAAAATATCTTTCCTAGTTCCACATAGATTTCTGATAAAACTGACTTTTTTCTTTGATAGCATATACCTTTTCTCTAGACATAACGCATTCTCTTCCTTAAGATACAGTAACGTGGGAATGAATGAGTGGTTGTTTTACACATTAAGATAAGGTAACATACAAAGTCCTTTGAGTATTGCCACTCTGTTTTTCCCTGTATCCCCAGCTGCCAGTCGCAAGCACAGTGCCTGGAAGATACCAGGTTCCCTGCCCTCACCATTGACGGTGTGTGTGGGAGGAGGATGATCCTGAACCTGCCAATGATAATCAGGCATTGATAATGTGCAGTGAGATCGGCAGTTCTCAAACCACTCCAAGAGGTGGACATTAGCCTAGTTTTGCAGATGGAGACATTGCGCCTGGGGGAGATAAGAGCCATTCTCTGAGACCTCACAGCCTGTGAGGCGGAAGCCAGTGTGGCCCCCTGGCCCCCATTTTGGTGCTTGTGCTGCTCTGTATCTGTCCTGGGAGCCATCCCCTTGGTGGGATTTATAGCACTTTCTTCCTGTAAAGGTAGCTTGTGCTGTGTAAGATTATGAATGTGAGTGATTTCATAATTATAAACAGTGCGTAATAGGGCAAGTGTATTAATATCACCTAGCAGCTTGTTCACCTCAGAACAAGGGCACTTCTGTCCATGCTTCTCAGGGAGGTTAGTTAATAACCTCTGTTGGTGCGTGTTCTTAACTTCTGCCCAAATGGTCCATTCAAGCTTATTTTATTCTGCATTTGCTTCCCTCAACTGCTTTTTCTTTTCTTGTCTTTCTTTCTTTTTTTCTTTTTAAGATTTTATTTCATTATTTTTTAGAAAGCGGGGAAGGGAGAAAGTCAGACAGGGAGAGAGACATCAATGTATGGTTGCGTTTCACCTGCCTCCAGCCACAGACCTGACTGGAGACCTGGCTTGCAACCTGGTTATGTGCCCTGGCTGGGGAATCGAACCTGCGACCTTTGGGTTCGCAGGCCGGCACCTTATCCACTGTGCTACCAGCCAGGGCTTCTTTTCTTTTCTTTTCTTTTCCCCTTTTTAAAAATATATTTTTAAAGATTTTATTTATTATTTTTAGAGAGAGAGTAAGGGAGAGAGGCAGAGAGGGAGAAAGGCATCAATGTATGGTTGCCTTTTATCTGCCTCCAGCTATAGACCTGGCTGGAGATCTGGCTTGCAACCTGGTTATGTGCCCTGGCTGGGGAATCAAACCAGCGACTTTTGGGTTTGCAGGTTGGCACCTATCCACTGAGCCACCAGCCATGGCTTGCTTTTCTTATGTAAACACATGTCAAACATAGCATTCTGTGTTGCTGATTAAGTGAGTTTTGCTCTTAGGTTGTCTGAATGGTACATTTATGGTTCTTTGTGTGATTTAGAAGGCAGTCCTGAGGTTCAGCTACTCAGTGCAGGAGGAGAGCAACACATACCTGGGTGGGCACGTGGCCCTTTGACCATGTTCTGATGAAGCCCTTGGCACTGTGGTTTTAGTTCTGTGAGACAGGATGAATGAATTCATGGGTAAACTGAAAGAATGCTTTTCTATCTACGCCTTCCCGATGGACAGTGGTATATTGGTTTGTGTAAATTACCAGAAAACTCAGTGGAATTTTACTGAAAAACTCGAGACTTTATTTAGATTTAGGTTCTCTAGAAAAAGTAAGGTTCTGCTGCCTATGTCTGTGACACATTTACCAAATAGCTTTTAAAAAAAATTATGGTCAAATTATGAATGGTTGATTAAGAACTTTCCCAGTAAGAAGAAAAATGTGGATAGTAATTTAAGGAACTCAATTAAAACTTTTATTTTTTATTTAAAAATAAACATAAGCTGACATATGTTGCAGAACTAGAAATACTATCTTATGCCAATTTTGCATTAGTTTCTAATTGTTTAAACAAAGAATTCTGAGGCATGTGTGTGGTGATATTCTACATGAACAAACTTGTCATGTGCCTCAAGTCTTCATTTACTTTGGAGGAAAGTGGTAGGGAAAGTAATAATTCTGCAGATTTATAGTATAAAATGAGAATGTTACATAGGTCCTATGAAAAGTTAGTTGGCTAATAGGTTGGTTGGTTGGTTGGATAATGAAACAAGTGAATGAATAAGTAATAAATACCCAGCCTTATTCTAAAAGGGATTTAAGACCTATAAGGTTTTCAAGTTATCAGGGCCTCACAAAGCCTCATATGATAACTTTCACAGTATTTTCAAACAGAACAGGGGAAGATTCCCACTGATTCTTATTTTCTTCCCTGACTGCACATGCACCTTTACAAGTAAGGCCTATTAGAACAAAGTAATTTTCACTTGTACTTTCTAGGAGAAATTCCCTTTGCCAATTATTGTCTCTTTTCTTTCCAGACCTATAATGCCATCATATGCTAACCAGCCACTTTAAATCACAGCTTTGTTTGTTCAAGTAAGACCATGTAGGTAGGCATTGGGTAAGAGTATAGGCTCTGGAGCCAGACTTGTTGAGTTCACATCCAGCATGTCCCAGTTATGTGACGTTGAACATGTTGTTTAACTGCCCTGTGCCTCAGTTTCCTTCTCTTTAAAAAGGAGATAATAATTGTATCGGCCATAGGGATATGGATATGTATGTTTTGTTTATAACATTTATTTTTAAAACATTTGCATAGTATTTGCTATGTGTCAGGCACATAATATGTGTTGTGCTTTGCTAATATGAACTCATGTTTTTATGGCGATGGGTACATAAAAATAAAAAATTACAATAAAAGTCAAAAATACAACATGGAAAAGAATTTTATCATATGATTATTAAAATTGGATTTGGTAAGAATAGCTATAGAGTCATATGGTTATATGGGTAAGTGGGTACAAAGGATATAAACAGGCTGTTCACAGAAAAAGATGCAGACAATCAGTAAACATGGAAAGAGGCTTAATAGCACTGTTAGTCTGGCTAATGCAAATGAAAACCATAAGATACCATGTACTGTTCATCAGATTGTAAAAATTAAGTTATAATATGCATTACTGATATATTTTTTAACTTAGAAAAATATCTGTACATGGTAAATATTCAGTAAGTGTTTTTTGTTGTAGTTATTTAACAAATAGTTATTAGTGCCAGACTCAGGCTACCTGCTATTACACCAGAAACAAGATTTGTTCTTTGCCTTTTTTACTCAGAGTATATTTGTTCCCTTATGTTCAAGTCATGTTAACATCTGCTACATTAATTTGGGTTTGCCATTTTTCATTTCATTTTGTAGTTGAAATCAAGTGATTTTGCTGTCTTGAAGCAATTGCTGCCTCTGTTGGAGAAAGTCTCCAATACGTACCCCGATCCTGTCATCCAGGAACTCGCTGCTGATCTCCGCATCACCATCTCTACCCATGGGGCCTTTTCCACTGAGGCTGTCAGTGCGGCTGCCCAGAGTACCCTGAACAAAAACGATCCAGAAGGGAAAGTAGAAGAGCAGCAAACCAATCATGAAAGGTACACTGATGTGTCCCATAGCAGCCTTGAACAACAGCAACGCTGTGAGAAATCCAACCACACTGGCCTGGAATTGAGCGATCCACTCATTCCCCAGGAGGTCAGTGAGCCCAGCACTACTACAAGCCAGAAGTCTGGCAGCATTACCACAGAACAGCTCCAGAAAGTTCTTTTATCTGCTTATGATCCTCAAATTCCAACACGGGCTGCTGCCCTGCGAACTCTTTCTCGCTGGATAGAGCAGAGAGAAGCAAGAGCCCTTGAAGTGCAAGAGAAGCTTCTCAAGGTGAGTAGAACACACAAACACACACACACACACACGGTGCAGCTGTCCTGGATACTTAGGGGATGTGTAATTGTTCTGAAGAGGCAAGACTTGGCATAGGAAAGACCGAGATAATCACACAAGGCTAAATTGAGCATGAACAGAGTACCAGAGATTTTACAGGCAAGAAATGCTGTGGACAGGCAGGAAGAGGAGAGGGTTGAAACCTGGAGGAAGTAGCTCTATTTTTTTTTTTTGGAAGTAGCTTTTTGTATGGCCTTAACAAACTAATAAAGTTTGAACATGTCAAACAAGAGGTGATGGAACATCATGAGCAAATTCCCAGAGAGAGGGAAGTACTTTTCTGGTAAAGAGGCCCATTTTCACCACTGTGACCCAGCCAGATAAGCCACCTGTTTTCCCTGGGCCCCTTTTCAGGGCCATTGGGGCAGAACTGGGTCTCTTTCCTCTTCGCCCTTTTTACAGTGAAAAAGTTGTTTTTGATATCATTGGTTTCTGTGGGAGAACGTATATGTTTAGCTGGGGATCTTTTCCATTGTGTGGAAATCATTCTGACCTCAGTATGGGTTAAGAGCCAGTCATCTAGAGAGTACTGACCGAATTCCAGGTCCGTTTTTTGGACAAGTCACTTAAACTTTCTGAGCCTCAATTTCTCCATTTGTAAAGTGAGGGCCCATTTTATGTTGATGGATTTAGAATAAAATCATCCATGTACAGCTCTAGTTATAGTGACAGGCACATAATGAGTACCACATAAAGGTCAGCTGTTGTTGTTATTATGTCTTCTATATAGTTTAGCCATTAGTCTAAGAATTATAATTCTGATTAGAGACTTTTTTTTTTTTTTTTTGTCACTAAAGTATTAGAATCAACAGTATAATAACAACTCACTTCCCCTAGACCTCAAGCAGAAGGAAGATGGCACATGGCCACCGTCTTTCTTTCACCCTCAGGTTAGGGCCTAAATCTGACATGTTACTATCATAGCTTCTAGACCCACAGCAGTTGGCATACCCTGGTCTGTTCCTAAATTTTGATATGTACTGAGAGTGATTTCTTAGTAACGTTAACGGAAGTGCTCCAATTTGGAAAAGATTTTTAAAAAATAAATTAGAACAGATTTAATGTTATCCCAGTAATAACATTACTGCCTCTCAGTTGTATTTCAGTATGCTTTCTGAGTGCAAGAGAGAAGGATCAAATTACAGCAAATGTGCCATCAACTGGGTATAACCCCAAACCTGGCCTTTTGTGTGTCATGGCCCATAGTCTGTCACATCATACATGAAAATATTGTCCACGTTGGGCTGTAATGGGAAAAATGTTGAGGACTGTTCTCCAGATTTTGGTTTCCATGCCTACTCTTGGTGTATACTTGAATACTTCTCTTAATCAGGACCCTTTTTAACTATAAAAATGGAACTTCAAATTTATATGCTGTTTTCTCTGTAAGACTTGAAAGTCAGACCAATGTCTAGCTAGCTAAGAAAAAGAAAAAGAAAAGCATTCATTCCTTTTTTCCTTTTTTTAAAGATTTTATTTTTTTAGAGAGAGGCGAAGGGAGGGAGGCAGAGAGGGAGAGAAATATCAGTGTGTGGTTGCCTTTCACCTGCCTCAAGCTAAGGACCTGGCTGGAGACCTTGCTTGCAACCTGGTTATGTGCTCTGGCTGGGGAATTGAACTGGTGACCTTTGGGTTTGAAGGCTGGAGCCTATCCATTGTGCCACCAGCCAGGGCCATTCCATTTTTTTTATTTTTTAAGATTTAATTATTTACTTACAAAGAGAGGGGAAAGGAGGGAGAGAGAGAGGAAGAGAAACATCAATGTGTGGTTGCCTCTTGCGAGCTCCCAGTGGGGAACCGGACCCACAACCCAGACACATGCTCTGACTGGAAATCAAATTGGTGACCTCTTAATTCACAGGTCAGCCCTCAATCCACTGAGCCACACCAGCCAGTACCATTTATTCTTTTAAGGCTGCTGTAAGGGTTTCAGTCTTGCTTCTTTTTTGAGTCATATCACTGCTGTACTTTGTGGTTCCAGGTATTCTTGGAGAACTTGGAGCATGAAGATACTTTTGTATATCTGTCTGCTATCCAGGGTAAGTTATTTCTGATTTAAGGACTTTGAATCTGTATCTATTGTGTATATTTGCACAAAATCTCTAAACTAATAGAGCTGTAAGACTGCTGATCATTTTGTCCATCTTCCTGCTTCTTAATTATGACTTGATTTAAGTCATAACAATAAAGGGTCCTGAAAGAGTTTCAATGTCTCATAATGTAAGGAGGTCTTTATTTATATTTACTTATTCTATGAACTAAATCTCACTTCCTGTAATTCAAGAAGATAAAGAATGGCTCACATGAACTCATATTACATTAGCCTTTTATGTATTTGACTGTTGTCTATATGCACCTATGCTTTCTCTTTATTTTATTATTATTATTTTTAAAAGATTTTATTCATCATTTTTAGAGGGAGGGGAAGGGAGAGAAGAAGAAAGGGAGAGAAACATCAATGTATGGTTGCCTTTCACTTGCCTCCAGCTAGGGACCTGGCTGGAGACCTGGCTTGCAACGTGGGTATGTGCCCTGACTGGGAATCGAACTAGTAACCCTTGGGTTCAGAGTCCGGTGCTCAATCCACTGAGCCACACCAGCCGGGGCCTGCTTTCTCTTTAAACTCAGATAACCCTGGGTAGTTAATGTTTCTTCTTCCAAACATTTTTTGCAATACCTCTGTGTCTCTTTTGTGATTCTTTGTTGTTTTCCACATCTCTCTTAATTTTTGGGTCCTAGAACTAGAGAGGGATCTCGTGAAATATGGAGTAGAGAGTTAGACACCCAAAAGGGCAAGAGGCAGACATGGTGAACAGATCAGAACGAACTGAGTGTTTCTTGTCTCCATTAGTGGAATAGAGTCATCAAGAGCTAGGGCTCTGGAGATGAAGCACCTGGGTTCAAGTCCCACTCTGCTGCTCAGCTGGATGAGCTCTGGGAAATTACTTAATCCCTCTGGGCCTCAATTTCTTATCTGTAAAAGGGGACTATTTAGGAATGCCAAATTGTACACTGCTTTGGAGACTAGTCTGGCTGTTCTTTGAAAAGATAGATGTAGAGTTACCACTTGAGCAATTACACTCCTAGAAATATACCCAAGAGAAATGAAAACATATGTCCACACAAAAACTTGTACATGAGTGTTCATAATAGCCAAAAGGTGGAAACAACAATATTCATCAGCTGCTGAATGAATAAACAAAATATGGTACGTAGATAGAATGGAATGTTATTTGGCCAGTAAAAAATTAATGAAACATGCTACAGCATGGATGAACCTTGGAAACATTATATTAAGTAAAAGAAGCCAGTCATAAAACACACATATATTATGGTTCCCTTACATGAAATGTCTAGATCAGGTAAATTTATAGAGAAAGGAAGTAGATTAGTAGTCGCTTAGGACTGGGGCAGGGGAGAAAGGGTTGGTTTTTTCCTTGAGGTGATGAAAACATTCTAAAATTGGTTATGGTGATAGCTGCACAACTGTGAATAAGCCAGGAGCCATTGAATTGTACACTTTTTTTTTTTTTAAAGATTTTATTTATTATTTCCAGAGAAAGAGGAAGGGAGAGAGGCAGAGGGAGAGAAACATCAATGTATGGTTGCCTTTCACCTGCCTCCAGCCACGGACCTGGCTGGGGACCTGGCTTGCAAACTGGTAATGTGCTCTGGCTGGGGAATTGGACCAGTGACCTTTGGGTTCACAGGTTGGTGGCTTATCCACTGTGCCACTAGCCAGGACAAATTGTACACTTTAAATCGGTGAATTTTGTGGAATTTTATGGAATAGTAGTCCCCTCTTAGCCACAGGTGATATGTTCTAAGACCCCCAGTGGATGTCTGAACTCTAATCAATTTCTTCAGCTCTGCCAGATATGTGGCAGCATTTTCTTCATTGGCAGATAGTCTTTTCAGTAATTTTTATATTATTTAGTCCAAACCTATTCCTGCGTCTGTGTAAGCATTTCTCACTTGCAGTAAATTGCTTGGTGTCACTTATTTTGGAGGGTCACTGGCTGAAGTCTTTCTGTAGGCTCAGTGCTTTCTGGCACAACATGTTGTCAGCCAGAACACATTTTCTTCTCATTTCTTCCCCTCATAAATCTGCTACCTTTCTCAACCAAGCATTTAGTAGGTACTGTGGCTGTAACATTTGCAATTTGAGGTGCAACAGCAGAACTAGCACAGCTTTCTTTTTCCTTCACAATTTCATGGACACAAGATTTGTTTTTACCTCAGCATTTGATTTTCCCCTTCCTTATTAATTTGAGAACTTGGTTCTTTCACTTACGGGAAGCACTTCACCCCTTCTCTTGGTATATCCAAATTGCCAGCATCACTACACTTGGGCTTTGGGTTCATTCCTCAGTACAGTAAGGGTTACCTGAACACAAGCCCTGTGGTACCGTGATAGTCGATCTGATAAACCTGATAACAGAGATGATGATTGACTGACTCATGGGCGGAGAGCATATACTGTGTCAATACGCTGGATGAAGAGATGATTCACATCCCAGGTGGGATGGAACAGTACAGTGTGAGATTTGATTTCATCACGCTACTCAGAACGGTGAGCAATTTAAAACTGTGGTTTGTTAATTTCTGGAATTTTTCATTTAATGTTTTTGGACTGTGATTGACCTCAGTAACTAAAACCAGTGGGGACCACTGTACTTCTACTGTTGGATTGCTAGGTAATAATATGGTGATCTGTGTAACTTCTCAGATCTAAAGCTTAAGTAGGCTGATTTTATTGGTTGGTTATTGCTACCTAACAATCTACCCCAACACTCGGCTTAAAACACCGATCATGTATCATCATTCACACATCTATAGACCCATGTGGTTCAGCTGATCAAGGGTGGGCTTGGTCCGGCAGCTCGGCTTCTTCCCTGCAGGTCTGTCAGTCAGCTGTGGTGGCTGTGCTAAACATGTCCCCAGTCATCCCTGGACCAAGTGGCCTACCAGGGCATGTTCCCATGGTGATGACAGCAGTGTAAGAGAGCACAAATACACTGAAGAGGCCTCTTAAGGCCTACGGTGATGAAGGCCTGAGCTGTGGGATTTATTCTTTATTCCGCAAACATCTGTTGTGCACCTACTACATACAAAACATTTTAACAGTGAGTTGTTGTGACTAGGTTAAAAAGCACAAAGAAAATTCTTCAAAGGAGACAAAATGATTACCCAAAGAGGTTGAAGGACAACTAGGTGAGAACAGAAGCGGAAAGAGTCAAGGTTTCAGAGAGAAAGTAATTCCCTGCAGCTGAGAGGACAGTCTAGGAATTGAGATAAATCTGGGGCCTGATAGGGCTCAGGAAGCCACATGACAATGATGGTACTTATGGGAATTAAATAAATCAGCCAAGTGCCTATAATTAAAATGCCTATGATTAATAAGTCTCAGAAAACAAACCATCCTGTACTTTTCCTAAGAAACTATAATACTATGAAGGAGATGCTTCTCATTGATTTTTTTTTTTAGGGCTGGGGATTTGGGAAGCCTCAGTCTGTAATTCTAACGTTGGCAACATTGCTGTTTGGAACAAGCTTCTTAGCTGATTAACCCGTTGAGCTCATTAGCCCCCAGGGTCTGCTATAAAAATCACAACTGTTGGTTTTGTGTTTGTATTTAGTAATTTTAATTGGTGTGCTAATCAGTTAGTAGCTAATTTGGTGATGAAGAACATGGGAGGTAGAGGTGTAATTTCTGTTCCCAGCTCCCCTAGATGGACAACTTTGAATTAATTGATGTTTTTAGTATTTGTAACATACACTTAAAGACCAAGGCCTTAGGTGAATTTCCCATTAAGAAAAGAGAACTGAATTTTCCCACCTGCATTGCCAATGTTCTTTGCCCAGGCCTAAAGCACGCCAGGAGCTGAGCCATTCTGGGCTTCCAGTCAGACAAGACCAGCCTCCTTGTAAAGGTCCTGCAGCATTAGGGGCACTTGGCTCTAACTTGAGTAGCATTAGTTTGGGGGACTAAGTGTGTGAGTATGTGTTGAATGTTTTCCTTTCTAGGCTGCCTAGATGGCTCCATATGAAAGTTACAACATATCTTTTGTTTCAAGTATTGATATTTTGGATTTCTTTTATAATTTCTTACCAACTTCTCAGTCTTAGCATAGAGCAGAGGGGAATAAAATAAGCTCATTCATTCAACTGGTATTTATTGATGCCTGGTGTAGGAATTTCTTATGTGTGTATTATCTGTCTGTCACAACAACCTGAGAACTAAGTTCCCTATGAGTTAAAATTTAATTTTATGGAAGATTGTCTGCATCCCCTTTGAGCTCCAGTGAAAAAGTGATGGTTGGTTTGGCTCTGTCCACTGCTCCCGGTACTCGGTAGCAGCTTCTGCAGGCAGGGAGTTATATGCCACGTTGCTGAGTACAGTTATAATCCAGGGTTTACGCATTTAAATGAAGGACTTAATCATAGACTATTGCCATGAAGTATCTCTCCTTTTTAGATTCCTTATATATTCTTTTTTTTCATTGTTTGAAAAAAATATTAAGTGAAAAGGAAGTATTATGTAAGGTAAGAAGTGGAAGTCCTTCTCTTTTCCAAAGTTGAAGTTAAACTATGTCTTTGAGAGTCCCATAATTTATATTCAGTGATTTGGGCATTTTCAAATTTCGGGTTTGAAATAGCTGTTTAGTAAAGAATGTGATAAATAGTGATAATCTTCAAATACAATATGATGGCCAGGCTATGTATCACACTGTGGATCTGCTGTGTCCTCTCAGTCCCTTTCAATTATTAATGATATTTTGAAGGCAACACCAGCGACAGATGTATATCAGGGATCTAAGTGCTCCCTATCAGTGTTAAAAGGATCTTTGGATAAAACTACCAGGCTCATTGAAAAAGGGGAGAAAACCCAAAAAACAAACATACACACACACAAAACCCCCTAGGCTCTGAGCCAAGCATGGGAAGTGAAAGTAAGCTAGTGTGTGTGTAGTGAAGAGAATCTAGACATCGTGACATGCCCAAACAAATTGCACTAACTCTTCCACCCTCTTCCTTTTTGAGCTTTCATTTCTGATAAAAGAGCCAAGGAAAGAAAAGGAAGGCAAAGGGCCCACAAGGGGGGAAGGTAGACAGAAGGTGAAATTGTTTTCACAGCGTTTCAACTGAGCAGGATTACAAATCTTAACTTGTCAGAAACTGAACTCCCTATCTCATTCTCAGATTTCTACCTCAAATAAAGTACATTGGGAAACCATTAACTGAAAATAATTCTACCCCTGGAAGGACCGTCTAATTGGATCTGGCATTAAAATTTGGAATACAGCCCTATGAAGTTTATCATCTCCATTTATGTGCTTGAAATGGAAAGATTTCTTTTATGTCCTGACCCGGTTTCTGTACCACCTAATTAACAAATGAACATTTAGCAAATGTCTCATATATGCTACCTCAGTAACTTCTTGAAGTAGTTCTGGGCAGTAGGAATTATCCCTATTTTTAAAACTTCTTATTTGAGATACAATTTACATTTCTAAAATTCATCCATTTAAAATGTGCAATTCATTGGCTCTTAGTACATTTAGAGGATTGTGCAACTATCACTACTCTCTAATTTTAGAACTTTTTTATCTTTTAAAAAAAGAAGTCTGGTACCTATAACTAGTTACTTTGCATTTCCTATTCCCTCCAGCCCCTGGCAACCACTAATCGGCTTTTTGTTTCTATGGGATTGCTTATTCTGGGCATTTCATATAAATAAAATCATACAATGTGTGATCTTTTGTGTCTGGCTCCTTTTACTTAATGTTTTTGAGATTCATTTATGTTGTAGCATGGATTGGTACTTCATTATTCCTTAAAGCTGAAAAACACTTCATTGTGTTGATTAATGTTTATTCATCAGTTGATGTTCATTTGGGTTATTTTCACTTTTGACTATTATGAATAATACTGTTATGAATATTTATGTACAAGTTACTGTGTGGACATATGTTTTCATTTCTCCTGGGTATACACCTACAAGTGGAATTTCTGGGTCACAAACTAAGTCTATATTTAACCTTTTGAAGAATTGCCAAAATGTTTCTTGAAGTTGCTGCACCATTTTATTTTTCCATCAGCAATGCATGAGGGTTCCAATTTCCCTACATCCTTGCCAATACTTGTCTGTGTTTTTGACTCCCATCTTAGTGGGTGGGAAGTGGTATCTCATTGTGATTTTGATTTGCATTTCTCTAATGATTGATGATATTGAGCATCTTTTTATGAACTTATTATCCATTTGTATTTCTTCTTTGGAGAAATGTCTTTAGATTCTTTTTGCGCATTTAAAAAATCAGGGTATCTGTTTTTATATTATTGAGTTCTTTATATAGTCTGGAAACAGGTTTTTTAATCAAGTATATGAGTTGCAAATATTTTTTGATATTCCCTGGTTGTCTCTCCTCTTGCTAAAGTTATCATTTAAAGCATAAAACATTTTGCCCTGTCTGGTGTGGTTCAACGAATTAAGCACTGGCCTGCGAACCCAGGTGTTGCTGGTTCGATTCCTAGTCAGGGCATGTACCCAGGTTGCAGGCCAGGTCTATAGCCAGGTCCCCAGCTGGAGGCAGGTGAAAGGCAACCATACACTGATGTTTCTCTTCCTTTCTTCTTCTCTCCCTTCCCCTCTCTCTAAAAATAATGCATAAAATCCTTTTAAAAAATAAAGCATAAAACTTTTTAGTTTTGATGAAGTCTTCCTTATCATATTCTCATTTATTGCATGCGCTTTTGGTATCATTTCTAAGAAATCTGCCTAGCCCAAGGCTTACTTCTGTGTAGTCTTCCAAGAGTTGTATAATTTTAGGTCTTGCATTTAAATCTGTGATCCATTTCATGTTAATTTTTGGTTATGATGTGAGATATCCCCATTTTATAGTTAAAAATTCTGAGACTTAGGTTAAATCCCTTTTCCATGATTACATAGCAAGTAAGTTGAACCTTTCTATTGGCCTCCAAATCTTGTTTTTTCCTTTTTCGATACACAGTATTCTGAAGTTCTCTAGAACTTTAAATAATGGTAGAAATTGGCTCTATTGTGCTTTAAAAAAAGTACATATGATTGTGATTATTAATACTATTTATTAAAATTGAGTAATGCTTAATCACCTAGGAAGATCTGATTCTGTCAACAATCTTGGAATATAATAAAAACAGATATTATAAATCATTTATAAATGAAAATTGACTTTTCGACAGTCACAAAAACTAGGAGAATGGTGGAGCTGGCACGAGACCCATTATTCAGGAATTCCCACTTCACAGAACCTTATCTTTCGACAGCCTAGGTGACATACATGATACCCTTCTCCTTAAGTCAGAGACTGCATTTCAAAGCCCAGAACATTTGAGTTTAACATTAGTTTTATTTTGGGAATATCTTTCCATTGTTTTCCACTATCAGCCAAAAATTGGTACATTCAGATTTTCATCAACCAGAATATTTAGCAGTTTAGTACTTTTACCTATAAGTAAATGATGAACTGGCTACTTCAAGTTTTGTTATTTTCACTTTCCAAGATTGCCCTGGTTAATTGGTCAATAAAAGAAATGGCAATAAGAACTGGGGAAATTATCATTTATTAAGTGCCTGTTATGTGCCAATCATAGCAACCCAGAGTCAGGACTTATTCTTGTCTATCAGGTGAGGGGACTAAAGCTCAACAAGGTTAAGAAACTGGCTCAAAGTGACACAGTTACTAAGTGTCAACATCAAGATTTGAATCCCTAACTCTCTCTCTGGCTCTGCAGACTGTGCTCTGCTTCAGGGAAGAATAATCCTGGTGCCCACGTTGTTCCTGTTTCCATGGTACAGAAGCTGAGTTTTCAGATGGTCTTGTGTGTAGGAGAACTAGCCTACTCATGGGAAATAGTTTCACTACAAATCAGCTCTCTCTTAACCTTATAATATGCTTATAACATGCTGACCTCATGTTTGCTTGATTTTGTGTGTGTGTGGTTTCGCTCATTTGGCAATGTGTAGAATTATACTTTAAGTAGCCTCAGTGTGTATCTTTGAAACTCATCTTTCATTTATGGAACATGAGGGTATGTTACTGCCTGCCCTGCTCCCCGCCGGTGGCTTTTATTGTTTCAGCACGGAGGGTCTGCAGCATCATTTTAGGAGATCAGGAAAGAGGCTTCAGAAATCAATCCTGGGATTTGTGCAATTGACTGAGATTGTGGGTTATGTAAACACATAGTTCTCTGTTCAGAACTTCTGCTATTTGTTGAGTTTCTCATGACTTTTAAAAACAACTTACTTTTAAAGTAATACAAATTATGAGGCCACAGAGAAATCAGAACCATCATACACTGCTGATGGAAATGTGAAATGGTGTAGCTGCCCTGGAAAACAGTCTGACAGTTTTCAAAAGGTTGAACAGCTACCATATGACCCACCAGTTCCATTCCTAGATGTGTACCTAAGAGTAATGAAAACATATCCACATAAAAGCTGATATGTGAATGCTCATAACAGCGTTATTCAGAATAGCCAAAAAAACAGGAACAGGCCCTGGCTGGTGGCACAGTAGATAAGGCGCCGGCCTGTAAACTCAAAGTTCGCTGGTTCAGTTCCCAGCCAGGGCACATAACCAGATTGCAAGCCAGGTCTACAGCCAGGTCTGTGGCTGGAGGCAGGTGAGAGGCAACCATACATTGATGTCCTTTACCTCTCCGCCTCTCTCCCTTTCCCTCTCTCTCAAAATAATAAAATCTTAAAAAACAAAGAAACAAAAAATCCCAGAAACAATCTTATCCATCACCTTAGAAATGGATAAATAAAATGTGGTATATCTATACAATAGAATATTATTTGGCAATAAAAAGGAATGAAGTACTGATACATGCTACAACATGGATGGATCGTGAAAACATGGTAAATGAAAGAAGTCAGACACAAAGGCTACACGTTGTGTGATGCCATTCATACGAAACTTCCAGAGTAAGTAAATCCATAGAAATAGAAGGTAGATTAGTGGTTGCCAGCATATGGGAAAAGAGAGAGGGATGGGGAGTGACTGATAATGGATATGAGTCCTCTTTTGGGAACTGATGTTTTAGAATTAGATGGTGATCATTGCAAAGCCTTATGAATCATAGCAAATATCACTAAATTATGCATTTTTTAAAACTTTAAAAATTCAGAACAGTAGTTTCTCATGGAGCTGTTAAAACTCTGAGGGACAGATGGGCAGGATTTAGATCCATGGACTTGGAGTGAGGGGATAAAAGAAAAGCAAAGGTAGGAAGATGTTCAAGAGCTGGGCAAGTCAAAGGAAGGCAGGCAGCTCAGGTTGTTAGTGGAGCAAAGTGGGCGTGAAGGGAAAGAGTGGGATTGCCCTGGAGTGCGGGAGCTGGGCTTTTCTGTGGGCTGAGGGAGCCTTTAAAGGCATGTTGTTACTGGCCCACCAGTAACGTCTTGGTGGTGCGCTTCCTAGATTCGATGCTTACTAATATTACTTATGTTTTCCTTTGTTCTTATTTTCATTCAGGATTTCCTGAGCATCAACCACATATCAGATATTAACTTAAACATTATTTCATTTACTCTTTAACACAACCCTATGAGAATCAATATATCTCCCCATTTTTCTTATAAAGAAATCAAAGCTCATAGGTTGTTACCAGTGAAAGGCCAACCAGTGAGTTGGAGTCTGGTGTCCACTCCAGAGCCAGGACTCTTATCCCTCTCTCTACTTGGCTCCCCTTTGCAGTCCATTTTCTTTTCCTTCTCAAATCATCATGGCCTCTGCTCTTGTAGACCGTAAAACTAAACCAAGGAACCAGGAGATCCTGACATTTTTCAGCCGAACAATTAAACACTTCTTAATTTCTTGGCTCCCAGAGCTCATTTCAAACCCTTCACCTCCCTAGTCATGTAGGCCAGCTGTCACAAAGACAGACTCACTACCAAGAGGGCAATTGTGAGATACCTTGGGTTAGTGTCAGTTGTTAAATGTCTACAAACCATTAAGAAGATGCAAGTCCCTTCCCTAAAGAGCAGCTATTTGTTTTGCCCCGGAGTCACCCTTCCTTTGGTAAAGTTGGAATTTGAAGGCAAGTTAAGGAGAATAAAATAGCGAGGGATGGATGTAATGCAACAACAATAAAATTTAAAAAGAAAAAAAAAATTAAAAAAATAGCGAGGGAAGCTCATTAAGTGAAATACCAAGTTCCTCATTAGGCTTACCTTTACATACAATATTCCTTCACTGTCTAAGGAGTCAGTTTATTTCACTGGAACTACTTTGATGTAACAGCTGGACATGCTCCCTGCTCTTACCTTTCCCTCCCAAACTAAAAAGCGAGCAGCCTACATGACCCTTAATTTCAAATGCAAATTAAAATTCCTAATTTCACCAGATGTGATTACGATGATGCTTAAAGCTGTTCACACACTTAATAAGCCCAATTATATATTTTTATTAACCCTGACGTAGTTCCTTTTGTTGCTGAACCATAAGTTTTAACATACTAACTGAAGCATTAATTTCCATCCCTTTGCTCATGTTGAGATCTTGCGCAGTGGTGGAAAAGTGCACTTAAATGGTGTCTGTACAGTTTTGGCAACTCAGTTTTAGAGTCTTACATTAAACTTTTAAACATGGTTTTGTTTCCCGACTGTGCGGTGTATCTGCTGTCCCTGAAGAGGCTGGGAGGTTGGGAACGAACTGAGCCTCCGGGAACAGATCACAAACATTGAGCTACCGAAGACCTAATGAGGTCATCTCTCCCTTCCACCTGCCAGGGCATGATCGTGAAGGTTTTCTTTCTTAGGAGAAGGCTGTGTTTTAGAGGCACTCTAGCACTTCACATCCAACTTTGGTTTTCCATTGTTGCTAACCTCACTTTAGATAGGAACAGAAGGAATTGTAAAGTATCTTTGGCTATTGATTTCTTTTTCTTGATGGTTTGAAATATTTGTTCATTCATCCAACAAATATTTATTGAGTGCTTATGAGGTGGGAGGGCACTGTGAGTAATGCACTGCCTTCATGGGATTTATAGTCAGAGTCAGGAAGTATAGGAAGTGGTAAATATTAATCAAATAATCAGAAATAAATGTGAAAAATATTGTAGAGAAAAGGTACACTGTGATATGAGACTCTGTACTAGGGTCATTTTACTTCACAGGGAGTGGAAGGGGGAAGTGGCCCATAAACTGAGATCGGGTGGATGATTAAAAATGAATCTAGTAAAGAAGGGAAGGAAGAAGGTAGGACTGAGGGAATAGCAAAGCAGCAGTGCTCTGGCTGGGAGGGGCCTGCGGACCGAAGGGACTGTGACTGCTGTGTTCTCCAGGACCCTTGGGGTCAGTGAAGAAGGGGTGGGCTGGGTGGGCTCGGGGCACCAGGCAACTCTACTATAACCAGAGGACTCTGCTTTCCTCTCTTTAATTGAGCCTCCTTTAAAGATTTGATATGAAAGTGAACTTTTGCTGTTTAAAAAAGAAAGAATTTGAAAAAACCTCAGTCTTGGGCCATCTACCTGACCTAATAAGGAAGTTATATCACAGTTACATGTGATGTGTCACACCACACAACTTCTCACCACTGTCTGAGAGTGCTGTCTCTTTTTGAGACATGAAAATGAAATGCAGTGTGTATGTTTGGCTATGTCTGCAAATCTCTGAACTCTGTGTGTCCAACACACAGCCCTGAGCCATTATAAAGAGCATTCTTATTGCATATGAAAAAGATAAAACATTGTGGAGTTATTTTAGGTCCGTGATTTTCAATTTTTTTTTTCTTTTTTTAGCTGTGGGATTCATTTTTCAAATGAGAGCTAACATAAGGGCGTCAAAAACTCAGGTGCTCTTTATTTTCTTATTTGTGCCTTTTATATTTTTCACATTTTCTAGTATAAACATTTTATAATCAAAGATAATTTTAAAAAAATTATGCGGCTGTTTAGGAAAACTGAATCATTTCATAACAGCAAGTTTCAGGGACTAGCACAGATGGAAACAGATGGCCCCCTCTGTTGTAGTACCCCCTGCTGACCCTTTCACAACGAGGGACTGAAAATCACAGGGTGGCTGTGGCTTTTTCCCCACAAATTCATGTTATGACAGCAGCAACCTTTCTGACAAACAGATGTTTTTCACAAGTGGAGCTTTTCTTAATGAAACGGTTGCTTAGAAACCAAACCATGCTAATAACTTTTATGTATTTAGTTGGTAAAGTGATTCCATTTACAAAATTAAGTCAGAGAATACTAATGAAATAACATTAAGCATATCTATTATTTCTTTTCTTCCACCCAGACATGTCTATACAGGTGCTATTCATAATAAAGGACATACAAGGAAAGTGACAGCTCAGAGAGCCACCCTGCTCTGCTTTTAACTGCGATTCTCTAGTGGTGCACAACATTTGATTTTTCACCATTATGTATTAGAAGCTGTAACATGGGATACCTGTTAGGTTGCTGAGAGGATCTGTTAGGTCACTGGGTCAAAAATTGTATGTGAAGATGTTAAAGTAACTTGAAGTTAAGCTTAGTGACACAGCAGTAAAGGAAAGGTTGGGAGTGAAGATGCTTGCTTGGAATGACAGTTTATAAATGGAAAATATAATGTGCTGGCTATTACTAATACAGAGGAGTCTCAACATGCACCATAGTTGTCAGGTGAATTAAAACGTTGTCTTCAGGTCCTGGCTGGTAGCACAGTGTATAAGGCACTGCCCTGCGAACCCAAAGGTTTGCTGGTTTGATTCCCAGCCAGGGCACATAACCAGGTTGCAAGCCAGGCCTCCAGCCAGGTCTATAGCTGGAGGCAGGTGAAAGGCAACCATACATTGATGTTTCTTGCCCTCTCTTCCCCTCTCCCTTCCTCTCTCTCTGGAAATAATAAATAAAATATTAAAAAAACAAAACAAAACATTGTCTTCAATTTAAAGTAGACAAAATTTGAAAGAAAATACATTTCTGTCTCTTATTTCCAGTAATGATAAGATAACTCAGCTAAAAATTGCCGTTCTTCCATGACTAGACCTGGTCAGTCTGGGAAGTTGTAGACAAATGTTTAGTATGTATATGTACATTTATCAGAGAACAGAATCTCTGGGGAAAATTTATAGTATTTCTGCCTGGTTTCAATACAAAACTGTAGTTTTAAGTGCAACAAGGTATGGTCACTGATCTCATAGCAATCACATTTTCTAAGCCAGCCAGTCCAGTGCCTATTGCAGATACTTGCCTAATAATCTCAAAAAGGGAGAATTTCACAAATATTACATCTTGAATATCTCACTGCTTGATGCCCAGAGCACAGAGCAAATCTCTGGGTCCTAAAACATAAGAGAATGTGAAAGATCAGCCCCATCTTGTCAGAGCTTCAGGCCAGGTGACAACCCTGGGAGTCTCTGGCTCTCTCAAACTAGTGAGAGCCTAGTTTGAGATCCTCCCCTACTTTCAGATCCATCAGTCAGCTCTGCTGATTCTGCAGTTTCTCTTTGCCTAGGCTTGAGGTGAAATGCCTGCAGAAACTTAGAAACAAATGAATCCGAAATTCAAGTGGTACTCCTCCTACCAAGACCATCCATCTTGAGGTCTTAAAGTTATAAAGGGTTTTATTCTCTTACCTAGATAGACTAAAAGAGAACCACTTATTGTTTTCTGGAAAATAAGAAGCTCCTATTTTCTTTTTACTAGTAAATATTTAGCAGTATAAAGAGAATAAATGTGCTTTTCTACTCTTTGAAAGCCATATGAAGAAAATTGAATGACATCCTGTTTATTTGTCAGCCACGATCAGCAGATACGTGTTTCTCTGAACACACAGGGCAGTGATTACTCTTAAAGCAGTGGTAATTGCTATGTTTTCTTCCTTCCTGCCTTCGTTATTCTTTCAGTCAGCATTTGAGCAGCTTTGCTCATATTTCTGTGCATAAAACAGAGCCCTTAACCAACCTGGTGTTCTTGAGGCTTAGTTTTTCTCAGCTCTGTTCTCCCACTCCTTCCGCTCTACTGCCCAGAATTATCTGATAGAGCCAGCCTTGCCCAAGTTCACCCTGGACTTTATGATGGTGTTTTGGGTTTTATTTTATTCATTTGTGGAGGGTAGTAGAATTAAGAGACTTAGGAGCCTTACAATGGCCCACAAAGATGTCATGGAGTGGAGGTGCTTCAGGATCACTGGTTAAAAACAAAAACACATTAGCACTGGCTGGTAGCACAGTGGATAAGGCGCTGGCCTGCAAACCCAAAGGTCGCAGGTTCGATTCCCCAGCCAGGGCACATAACCAGGTTGCAAACCAGGTCTTCAGTCAGGTCTGTGGCTGGAGGCAGGTGAAAGGCAACCATACATTGATGTCTCTCTCCCTCTCTCCTCTCTCCCTTCTCCTCTTTCTAAAAATAATGAAATAAAATCTTTAAAAAAAAAAAACACATTAAAATCCAAGTTTTGAATTTCCTCCTGTTATGGCTCTTCTGTCATCACGAACGGTAGCAGCATCTCAAGTTAGAGTCATTTGTGATTTTATGGACCAATTCTTACTACCTCCCTTTTCCTCATGCTGTGTAAAGATACTAGCTGGGAGCGAAGCAGTCCCTGTGAATGCCAACTAGGCCCTGGAGAGGATTCTGCCAGTTCATATGGGAAATAGGGTGCAGAATGTTGCTCCTTCCTCTGACTTTGGAGCCCACCAGAAAGTAAATTTTATGCAGTAAGGCTAACATCATATACTTGAAGATGTAAGGTTTGTATCTTCAGGAATAGGATTTGTGAAGCTAGTACTGTTCTAGCACTTATTTCTCTTTGGTAGAGCTGCCAGGGGAGGCCTGGGATGGCAAAGTGCAGCTTTGCAGTTCTGCTCTGCCATATGGCAACTCTCAGTTCTTGGACCATGTTTTTTACCCCTATGTTCCTCAGCTTCTTTCTCAGTAAAATTAGGAGTAATGGTAGCACCCACTTTAGAGTCTTGTTTGAAAACTTTAAAGTGGATAAATCATGTAAGGTGTTTAGGACTTTGGCATTTTGAAAACAATGTTAGGAATATTTACTGTCACTGTTATTAGTTTTTTAAAGTATATTTTATTGATTATGCTGTTAGAGTTGCCACAATTTTTCCCCTTTTTGCCCCCCTCCACCCAGTCCCCCTTTTCCCTCCAGCAACCCCTCCTTAGTTCATGTCCATGGGCCATGTGTGTAAGTTCTTTGACTTCTCCCTTTCCTGCATTATTCTTAACATCCCCCTGTCTATTTTGTTTTCACCAATTATGCTTCTATTACCTATGTTTTTGCCCATTCTCCTTCTTCCCCCTTCCAGCTGATAACCCTCCATCTGATGTCTATATCTATGATATTGTTCCTGTTCTGGTTGTTTGCTTAGTTATTGTTTATCTTGAGTCAGTTGTTGATAGTTGTGAGTTTGTTGTCATTTTAATGTTCATAGTTTTTAATCTTTTTCTTTTCCTTAAGTAAGTCCCTTTAATGTTTCACTTAATAATGGCTGGTGATGATGAATTCCTTTAGCTTTACCTTGTCCGGGTACTTTTTATCTGCCCTTTGATTCTAACTGATAACTTTGCTGGATAGAGTAATCTAGGTTAGGCTAGGTCCTTGCTTTTCACCACTTGGAATATTTCTTGCCTGCCCCTGCTTACCTGCAAAGTTTCTTTTGAGAAATCAACTGATAGTCTTATGGGAACTCCTTTATAGGTAACTCTTCTTTTCTCTTACTGCTTTTAAGATTCTCTTTTTATCTTTAACCTTTGGCATTTTAATGTTTAGGATTATAAAATGTCTTGGTGTGGTCCTCTTTGGGTCCAGTTTGTTTGGGACTTGCTTGCTTCCAGGACTTGTAAGTCTGTTTCCTTTGCCAAATTTGGGAAGTTTCCCCCTCATTATTTTTTCACATAAGTTTTCAATTTCTTGCTCATCTTCTTTACTTTCTGGTACCCCTTTCATTCAGATGTTGGTACGTTTAAAGTTGTCCCAACCCTGGCTGGTAGCACAGTGGATAAGGTGCCGGCCTGCGAACCCAAAAGTCGCTGGTTCGATTCCCCAGCCAGGGCACATAACCAGGTTGCAAGCCAGGTCTCCAGTCAGGTCTGTGGCTGGAGGCAGGTGAAAGGCAACCATACATCGATTCTTCTCTCCCTCTCTGCCTCTTTCCCTTCCCCTCTCTCTGGAAATAATAAATAAAATGTTATAAATAAATAAATAAATAAATAAATAAATAAAGTTGTCCCAGAGGTTCCTAAGCCTCTCTTTGTTTTTTTGAATTCTTATTTCTTCTTTTTTATCCTGATTGTTTATTTCTTCCTTTTGTTCCAAATTGCTCATTTGACTCCCAGCTTCCTTCCCTTCACTATTGGTTCCATGTATATTTTTCTTTATTTCACTTTATGTAACTATCATTTCTTTCTTTATCTGTTTGCTGTACTCAGTGAGTTCTCTGAACATCTTTATTGCCAGCATTTTGAACCCTGCACCTGATAGGTTGACTATATCCATTTTGTTTAGTTATTTTTCTGGGGTTTTGTACTGTTCTTTCATTTGGACCATATTTCTTTGCCTCCTCAATTTGGCAACCTCCCTTTGTTTGTTTCTGTGTATTAGGTAGAGCTGCTATGACTTCCTGTCTTAATAGTGTGGCCTCTGGAAATTGTGTGGAGCAGAGCCTTAGGTAATAGCCAGGGTGCGGCAAGTTGCCTCACTGCTCTTTGACTCCACATGTTGGAGGGGGTGGCTGGAGAGAGCACAGTGCTGCTGCCTGGCCTCCAGAGGTCCACCCAGTACTTGCCCTGTTTCTAGTCACTTCATCCACTTCCCATATGGAATTGGCACCCCTCCAGCTGTCGCCCTGTGGTCTGTGTACACTCTAAGATTTTATGGGCCCTTTAAGTGGTAAAAATTAGGCAGTGTTTTCTACCACCCCCAACTCCTACTGGCTTTTGCAACCAGAGGTAATGGGGGTTTATCTTCCCAGTGCTGGAACCCTGGGCAATGCAGTCTGGCCTGGGGCTGAGATCACTTGCTCCCAGGGTATCCCTCACTCCAAGGGTGTCCCTCCTGATTTTTACCGACGACAGGTGAATGTGAGACTGTCTCTTCTGCCTGCCACAGCTGCTTTCCTGTGCCACATTCCTCTCTCCACCCCATCTTCATGACTCTGCTCTTCCTACCTGACTGGATGAATGCAGCTTTTTTAAATCCTTGATTGTTGGACTTCCCATATAGCTCGATTTTCTGACAGTTCTGGATGTCATTCATGTTTGAGGTTTGATTGTAATTCTTTCTATGGTTGCATAAGGAGGCTAATCATGTCCACTTACACTTCCATCTTGACCAGAAACATAGGTTTTTATTATAATAATATTTCATGATCTAAATGGCTGTTAGCAAGAACAGTTAACTGTCAGTAAATATTAGGCCCTGGCTGGTGGCACAGTGGATAGGCACTGGCCTATGAACTCAAAGGTCACTGGTTCTATTCCCAGCCAGGGCACTTAACCAGGTTGCAAGCCAGGTCCCTAGCTGGAGGCAGGTGAAAGGCATCCATACATTGATGTCTCTTTCCCTCTCTGCCTCCCTCCCTTCCCCTCTTTCTAAAAATAATTAATAAAATCTTTAAAAAAGTGAATATAGATTATTCACTCAGTTTTACTTTTTCCCCTTCAAAATGTGAATTGGAAAATAGTTTAAATATAATGGCATTATTTTAATGTTCAAATATATTATTTAGTTCCTGATTTAAAGAGATAGACAGTAGGTACAGTTTTTACAAATTTTTTGCCCTTACCCTTCACAGCTCATTAGCCTAACCCTGGTTTTTCTTCAGGCCTGAATAATACTCACTCATCTCTAATCTTGGTAAATTTATTGTGGCTTGTCCACAGTTAACAAGTTTGAAGCTTCAGAGAAATGTAACATGTATTTGGCATGCTAGATATTATCATTTATTCTAACTACAAAGACAGCTCAGCTATTCAGTTGAGCTCCCCATACTTCCTTGATTTAATAACCAACTTCCCCACTTTGTGCAACTTCCTGGATTCATAGAGCTGAAGTTATTGTTACTTTCCATCATAATGAGAGGTCTCAAATGAAGCAACTGAAGTAACCTACTAAAGGTAGTGTTTTCCTTCTCTTTAGGTTCAGGTTCTACCTTTATCATCTGTCACAGAGCTGCAAGAGAGAATAGTCACAGATTGATCAATGCTTATTACTTTGCAATCAGAAGGAAAATATCCTTGTGCTTGATCTCTTCTTCTCTTAACCATCCTTGTTTTTCAAACTGGAGCTTCCTTCACAGATTAATATATTTTTTATCTTCTTTTTAGTTTGTCAAAAGAACTGATTTTTATAAATATACTTCAAAGATAGTTTGTAAAGAGTCAAGTTTATCCTTTGCCCTGCCTCTTACCCACTCAGAGTTCTAGTCACCAGAGATAACCATTCCCCCTGCCCATCCCTGTTGAGTAGTTTTTTCTAGTAATTTCCTCCTCATTTATAAAGAAAATGCTGATACAGATATCTCTTGATCAAAAATATTTTGGGCATTACTTATTTTCTATATGTTGGGTGAGAATTTAGCACATGCACACACATATGTACACCCATACCTGCATATGCCAACCTATACCTCTTCTCCTCATGCCCTTTCCCAATCACAGTCTTGGCTACATCATTGGTTAGCATTTGCTGCTGACTCTGTGGGTATTATTCATTGATGAGCCCTGTTCAGTCTTTTTGTCTTATATGTTTACTTAGTTTTCTATGTAATCAATTGCTATTTTTTTCTGAATAATACAACAGCTCTTATCAAATATGTTATCAATCCCTCACTCCTTTGTCCTCTTTACCAAGACTTCAGCCTTGCACACCTGTCTTGTTCTCTTTATCTTTATTTGTGTGTTTGTACCCTTTTTACTCCTTAATCATCATTTGAGTAGGATTTCAGGAGGAAAAGAATATAAACATTTGTGGTCAATCTGCCAGGGTTGAGTGCAGATTCTTTTTATATTTTCACCTCTCAAAGAGGCTGTTCTGTTCTAAAAGACCATGCCCTTTTATCACAGATTTTTTAAAACTTGCATTTATTTATATTTGATGAGTAAATACATGGTTCAAAATTCACAAGATACAGAGAGATACACAATAAAAAGTATTTCCTCTCATATCTATGCCCTGACCACCTCATTCTTCCTGCAAACAACCAGTATCATTAGCTTCTCGTGTACATTTTCAGAACTACTTTATGAGTATATTTTCTCTATGTACACAAATTGTTGAATTCTGTACACATTGTTTTACATTTTGCTTTTAACTTCACTTAACTTAAAATCTTAGAATTTATTTCATATCAGATCTTAAAAAACTTATTTATTTTTTATGGATGCATTATGTTCTTTTGTCACTGACCACAACTTAATCAATCCTCTATTAATGAACATTTGTTTTCAGTCTTTCCAAAGAATGCCACAGTGATGGTTTTGGACATAGGTAATTTTCTACTTGTGGTACGATATCTATTAGGATAAATTTCTAGAGTTGAATTCCTGTCTTACCACAGAATTTAGATTTGTAAACATAATTCTTACAAATGCAAGACAGAGTCCTTGAAATGTGAAATAACTGATTTGTTTTCCCATTCAAGTAACAAATCATTGTCTCCCTCTTTCCAGTCAATCCCGGCAGCGGCAACCAAAACAGATTTGAACATAAAAAGAAGCTGATACTTTGCTCTTGGTGGTAGATTTTCCTTTACATTCAACATGTGCTATATTTTCTCCCTTCTTCTATTCTAAAAACGTGAAAGGGTAGATACGAAATATTTCCTTATGGTTTTTTATATGAACTTTTTTAAAAAAAAAAGATTTTATTATTTTTAGAGAGAGAGGAATCAGTGTATGGTTGCCTTTCACCTGCTTCCAGTTACAGACCTGGCCTGCAACCTGGTTATGTGGCCTGGTTGGGAATCAAACCAGCAACCTTTGGGTTCGCAGGTTGGTATAAGAACTTTTTGAGATATAATTGAGATACCATACAATTCACCCACTTAAAATATACAATGCAGTGAGTTTTAGTAAATACATTCACAGAATTTGTAACCATCACCACAGCCAATTTTAGAAAGCTTTTATTTTCCAGAAAGAAACTCTATATCCACTAGCAGACACTCCTGCTTCCCTCCAACTCCTGTAGCCCCTAAATCTACTTTCTGTTAATAAATTCACCTATTTTGAATGTTTCATCTAAATGGAATTATGCATCATGTGGGGTTTTGTGTGTCTTAACAGTTTTTTGGCAGGAATATCTGACAGGTTTGATGAGGTGGTTTTCCAGGTTGATGTGGGATTTGGGGAGGTAGGTGGTTATCTGCCTAGGGGAATGAGGCAGGTTAGTGTTGAAGTGGGATGGCCTACCAGGCTTTTGGGACACTGCCTGTCAGCAAAGACCTTTAGAGTTAGGCTGTCTCTCCCCCAATATAAGCACGCTGTGTAAGCTGTGTAAGGTAAGGCGGCACCCAAACTACTGTTGACCACTGAAGGTCTGCAGAGTTACTGAGCAGCATGCTGAGGAATCATCTTGAGGTCAACACTATTTTAAACAGAATACATTTCTGGCTTTATAATGAAGGTCATTGGGAGAGACAAAATCATTTTACAAAGGTGATTGTTTTGTTGTATAAAGTATTTTTTTTTTAAGATTTTAAAAATTTATTATTTTTAGAGAGGGATGAATGGAAGGAGGCAGGGAGAGAGGGAAACATCAATGTATGGTTGCCTTTCACCTGCCTTCAGCTACAGACCTGGCTGGAGACCTGGCTTGCAACCTGGTTATGTGCCCTGACTGGGAATCAGACCAGTGACCTTTGGGTTCCCATGCTGGCGCCTTATCCACTGTGCCACCAGCCAGGGCCTTAAAGTACTTTTAATAATATTTTTAAGGTTAATTTGCCTATATCCTATGCTTTGCTCTAAAACACAAATCAAAATGCTTTCATAAACTCTTGCCAGTTTGTTTTACCTTTCCCTACTTTAGATCTCATCTGTCATACCACCTCTTCAATGCGTAGTCATTTTCCTGGGGTCAGAGCAAGATCAGCTATCTCTTGGACAATCATTTGCTTCTTGTTGCCAAATAGATTGATGTGTCATGCTTCCTTGAAGCCATGCCGATCCAGAAATTACATCATTTTCAAATTACAAAGAAATTATCAAGTGTAAGGGGCCAAGGTTCATGTGAAGGTTATGGCCATGTTTCCTCAGTTGTCAAAATTCAGAAAGCTTTTCAAATAAGAAACAAAAAGAGCCACACAAAATCTCATTCCTTTACATTGCTAAATAGTTTTAACCGTCATATATGATTCTCTGCACTGCCCTTGTCCTAGAGGTTTATAAACTCCTAGGTGGCAACTGTATCCTGGAAGGTAACACTCGAACAATCAGAGGGCTATTTGGCAGCTGTTTTTGGAGCAGCCCAGCAGGAAGATAAACAATTGCAAGAAGCAAGGAAACTATTTTGCTGTTGGCAGCCTTTTAAATGCAAGATTGGGAGAATTTAAAGCCCCTTAGTGAAATTAAAAGTTTGGTATTACAGGAAAAGTAAAAACTAAATATTTATCTAAGTATATATATATGTATATTAAGTGATATATATATATATATATATATATATATATATATATATATATATATCTGGGAAGGCTGTCTTTGGTTGAAAAAAATTCAAACTGGCATAGATATAAAGGATATTTATTGGTTTATGGAGCCAGAGATTTTAATGGGTAGAAGTACAGTCAGATCCAGGGGCTCAGAGCATGCTGTCAGGTCTCTTCCTTTCCTTACCCACCCCCCTTGGCTTCTCCCTCTTCTGTGTTAGCACCATTTTGGGTGGGCTTTCTCCACATAGTGGCCACTGGCAGCTTCAGGTTAATAACTTCAGTACAGTAGGAAGGAAAAGTGAGGCAAACTTCTCTCTCCCAGTTGTTCCCATGGGGGCTCCAGGATTGAATTGCATTGCCCATTCCTGAGCCAGCCATTGAGGCGGGGATGGGATGGAACAGTCTACCTGGCCAGCCTGGGGGATGAGTTCCCATGTGGGGGGTAAGAAAGTGGGACATAAGCTCTACTCCAACCTCCTAGGCTGAGAATGGAAAAGGAGGGATACTTAACCAAAGGGACACATGGTGTCATTACCAGGAGAGATAGTAGATGCTGTGTGCCACCAAAAAATGCCTGCTATGGAGAGGAAATCAAGAGCTTATTCTGAAGCATATGGAAAGATAATATGCTCATACTAATCTCTGCCAAAGATTAATGAGAGAAAATAGGCATAAACTATGGTAGGATGGATTTTAATAATAGATGTGCTTCAGAAAAGCTAGATAGAGATCAAAGTTTTATAAAGAAAATCCTGTTTTCCCATGATTTCCATTATAAAGTCACAACCTTTAATCCTAAAAGGAAGCAAATGTACCAGATCTTTTAGTTGGGAACTTCTAATGGAAAAGTAGTTGTGATAGCAACAGATCTGTGATATGTATGAGGCCTTATAACATATTGGCTATATACAATGTCTTCCAGAAAAGCAGTTACCAACCACCACTGAGCTTTCCTTTGGGGTTCTTTCAGAACGTGGAAGCCTTTTTTTTTTCCTTTCTCTCCCTTAGTAAACAATATATTTATCCTTTTCTTAAGCCCCAGACCTTTTTCCTATACTAAGATGTTTCTAATTCCACCTTGGACCTCTAAGAAGTTGTCCATTGTTTTATATAATACAGCTAACTACAAATGCAGGGTTACATTTTGCCAACAGGGAAGCTATCTGATTCAGGTTCTGCCCCAGCCTGAAGCTCCCTTAAAAGCAGAGCTTTAGTTTGTAAAGAATTGGAGGCCACATAAAAAGGAACACCTGCACAGACTTCCCAGGCTTTCCCTTAAGCAATGAAAAGGTAGAGGTGGGGAGGGCAGAAAAGGATGGGCAGACACAGCTATACTTGTGTGTATCTGATTTATAAGAGAATAGAATCACAATCTATGTAGACATTACTTGCAAGGTTTGTCAGGTTTAAAAAGAAGAATGCTAACTCAGGTAAACAAATAATTTCATATTTTTCAAAAATTTATATTAGTCACTCCCCACCTCCTCTTGTTTTAATTCCTGAAATTTTATCAGGACTCTATCTTTGATATTCATTCATTTAACCTGCTGTGTGCTTGCACTCTGCTAGGCATCGAAGCTGTAGCAGGAAATAAAGCAAAATCCTTGACTTTGTAGAGTTCACATACTAAGGAGAGCAGTCAATAAATAAGCAAATCTATACCATGCCAGGTAATACTAAGTGCTGAGAAGAAATATGAAGCTGGGTGAGAGAATTAAAGAGTGGAGAGGAGGAAGTTGCCAATTTATATGTGACAAATGGGGTGTTTGAACAGAAACGTGGGATTTGGGGAGCAAGCAGTGAGGCTACCCGGATAAGAGGTTACCTAGGTGGAGGGGAAGACTTACTAGGCAGCCAGTCTTCTCTCAGAGCAGCAAGGTCCACTTGCTGGATGACAGGGAGGAGGGGAGTGTGGTAAAAGGTGAGGCCAGAAATAGCAAAGGTGGGTGGGGATTGGGAGCTGCTCATATTCAGGGGAGAAGGGAAACCATTGAGGGATTTGAACAGAAATCAAAGGGGCCTGATTTATGTTTTCACCAGAAGTTTCCAGCTTTCAGTTAGGGAATAAGATAGAAGCAGGGAAACGAATCAGGAGATCATTGGTAAAAAATCAGACCAGGGATGATGAACCATCATTTGAGGTTAAGGAGGTGGTGGTGAGAAGCATTCTCATCCTGGATGTATTTTGAAATTCAGATTTCTTTCCTTTGTTTTTCTTTTTTTCTCACTACCCGTTAGAAGTATATAACGTTTCCCGCCTACCCAACCCCAGTGGTGGAATTTGTATTTATGTGCTTTGAGACCAGAGGCTTCATTCCTGGTCCTGTTTTAGGTCATTCTCCCTTCCTCCCAATCACCCCTCTAAAGTCTGCTTGATAGGGAGCTGGGCACAGATAATGGTAACACTGCTGCCCATGACACACTTAGAGGGAACTGGCATGAGAAAGGCTCAGTAAGCTGTAGGAAGGGGAGCTCAAGAGCAGAATCTTCCCATTTCTAATCAGAGAACTCAGCCATAAGCCCCTTATCTATTGATCATACCCAGATGCTCTGAAGACATTTCCTTGCGGAAATTACCCTTATTGTTGACAGTTTTACAGAGAACTCATACTGGAATGGACAGCTGCAGCAGAGACAGGAATTACTGCTGTGCTTCAGGTTGATGTGTTGTTGGCAGGGACAGTGGTTGTTATAAAACCTTAAAGTCTCAGAAACAAGATTCCTAGAAGGCATTTAATCTAGTTTTCTGCTGTTGTGTGAATCCCCTGCCATGACTGTAATCATCTAGCCTCTGCTTCAGGAGTCTATAATTCATAGATCATAGAATGTAAGTGCTGGCAGTGATCTTAGAGATCATACTGGCCTGGGACTAAAGAATTAAGGGTCTGGACTCCCAGACCTATGTTCTTCCTGCTTTGTTGTCACTTCAAGTAATAAAGGGCAACCCTTGCTGAGAATTACAGAAAGGGTGTTAAATGTCCCTAAATTCATCCCATCACAGGCTATCTGGGTTTATATGCCTTTCAATCCTAAATAGTAATGAATTCTCTTTTTATTTTAACCAGGGGTTGCCCTGCTCACAGATGCATACCCTGAGAAAATCTTGCTTGGCCTGTTGGTTCAGTATGACAGCAGCAAAGATAAGCACACTCCAGAGACAAGAATGAAAGTCGGGGAAGTCCTGATGCGAATTGTCAGGGCATTAGGTAAGTTTTCTTGGTCCATCTATCTGAAACAGGGTAGGGGAACAGTATGGCTTTGGAACCAAAGTCTGTATACCTGAGGCTTGGTATGCTACCAGTATATACACACACACACACACACACACACACACACACACACATATAATACATATATATATATATATATATATATATATATACACACACACACACACACTTACATATATATAGTATATACACACACATATTTTTTCAATTGCCACGGAAGGATATGTTTATTGATTTTAGAGCTACCCAGCCAGGGCAGAATTCACATATTTTAAAAGGAGTATTTTCAGATCCTTTTGAAGTTTGTACGTGTGATGATTGGGTGTTCACGCTCTTGTGTGATATGTGCCTCCCTCCAACCTTGTTATACCTTTGGCACATTACCTGTCTGACGTGAAAAAAAAAAAAGTACTTTTCAGCAAAATTCAGATGATCAAATGAAATGCTACTTGCTAAGTCTGCCTATATTAGCATTGGTATAGTTCAATTTGACAAATACTTATATTAATATAAATTAGGAATACTAATCTGACCAGAATTGAAGGTTGAAGGCCAGACTAAATAACTGTTTCTTTCTCTTCCTCTTTTTTTTCCTTCCTTGTGTCAACTTTTTTTAGAGGTATAAGTTTAAAATCTATTTATAGACCTTGCTTCTCCTAATTGTATCAGTAATCCATGGTAATTTTAGACAATTTGGAAAATATTTAAAAGTAGTTTAAAATCAAAGTAATTACATAGTTTCACCATTCAGAAGTAACCACTCTGTTTATAATTTGATGCTTGCCTCTAGTTTTCTTTTTTCCCTGAGAATTATAATTATACTGTGTATATACTGCATTTTTCATTTAGCAGTATTTATAAGCACTTTTCCACATCATTAAACATTTCTTGAAAAATAAGCTTTATTGGTTTAATCTGAATTTATTATCATTATATTTAATTATTTACTAGAAAGCTATTATTGTTTAATTAAGTTGTTTCCAGTTCCTTTCTTTGTGAGGAACTTTTTAGGATTATGAGAAGTATTCTGTTGATTATTCATATACATAAATCCATCAGTGAATCTTTGATTCTTTCTTTAGGATTGATTGTTTCCTAAAAGGGAAATTACTAGGTCAAAGTATATGCATGCTTTTAAGGCTTCGATATTTAGTGCTAAGCTGCCCTCCAGAAATGTGCACTCTTGTCAGCAGTAAATGAGACTGCTGGTGTCTCATAAAGAAAAATTATTCCATGATTCAGACCTGATTTCTAACCCTGTCAGCCATCTTTAAAGTATGTACCTTTGCTCCCAGCATGAATGGAGGAACCTGTCAGAAAACATGGTGGGTGGGTGGGTGGGCTGGTGAAAGGAAGGGGCAGAGAAGAAGGGAGAGACTGATGGATGGAAGGGTGGATGCATGACTCAGTGAATTCATTGTTGCTCTAGAGGAGCAACTCAGAGATCTGGTCATGTTCTCCTGATAGACAAAGAATAGCACTTAATTGTTTTTAAAGGCAGAATGTAGTCTTCTAATCAGCAAGCTCAAACAAGTTTCAGGTTACTCTAGATCAGAAGTGTCTAAAAATAAGAACAAAAAGTAGAAAACCATATTACTGTTGAAGATACTCATCTAAAGAGTTTGCCTTCAGGGAACTGTATAGGAAAGATTAGGAATTAAGTTTTGGAATGAAGAATAAGGAGATAACTCAATCTCAGGTCTCTATTGAAGTATGCCAGGGCAAGGAGAATGGCACCCAGGATGCTGGGACAAAGGAACTTATGCTTCTGTTAGGGTTAGTAGGTGCCTTTTTTCAGTTTATTCTACAGTCCAGGAAAAGGATGGGTCCTGGATTTAGGGTGTATTTCTAACTCTTAAAACCTGCAAGACACCCTTATTTAATGTGCTTTGTCAACTTGTCTCTGTCACTGCTGACAGCTGCCTTTTTCTAGCCAGTTGTAGAAAACAAAGGAAAATAGATTAATTGGATTTGTCTAGCAGGCAAGCTACTACTGTAAGTTCCAGTTGGCTTGCTCTGGAAATTAGCTGAGAAAAAGAGCCCTAACCAGTGTGGCTCAGTTGGTTGGGTGTTGTCCTGCAAAGCAAAAGGTCGTTGGTTCAGTTCCTAGTCAGGGTGCAAGCCTGGGTGGCAGGTTCAGTCCCTGGTCGGTCGGAGGGCCTACAATAGGCAACCAATAGATGTTTCTCTTTCACATCGATGTTTCTCTCCCTTTTTCTCCCTCCCTTTCCCTCTTTATAAATAATTACTTATTTTTAAAAACATGAGAGAAGGAGCTTTAAAACAGCTACATAGCCCTGGCCAGGTAGCTCAGTTCGTTAAAGCATCATCCAGATAGGCCAATGTTGTGGGTTTGAGCCCCGGTCCGGGTACATGTAAGAATCAACCAATGGCCCTGGCTGGTGGCACAGTGGATAAGGTGCTGGCCTGCAAACCCAAAGGCTGCTGGTTCAATTCCCCAGCCAGGGTACATAACGAGGTTGCAAGCCAGGTCTCTAGCCAGGTCTGTGGCTGGAGGCAGGTGAAAGGCAACCATACATTAATGTCTCTCTCCCTTCCCCTCTCTCTGAATATAATAAATAAAATCTTAAAAAAAAAAAAGAGGAATAATAAAAAAAAAAAGGATTAACCAATGAATGAATAAGTGGAACAACAAGTCAATGTTTCTCTTTTTTTCTCTCTCTAAAATTAATAAATAAAAAATTTAAAAACACATAATATTTCATAATATGGATATACCACAATTTAAACTATTTATTCAGCCATTCCTCTGTGAATGAACCTTCATTTTCTTAAATTTATTTTCCTGTGACATGCAGTATTATTAGAATGTAAATTCTCATATATGTGTGCTAATAAACATATATTTTATATAGGCATATTTTACATATATTTACAAATACATGTTAAAGTTCCAGAACCTTTATTTCCATAAAGGATATTTGCCAAAGTGAAATCACTTTGGCACTGTCTATATTTTAAATTGCTTATATACTGACAGATCAATATTGTAGGTGAGATTGTGCTATGTCTGTTGCCAAATAAAGAAAAATATCTTTTGAAAATTGTATTTTTCAAGGTGAATGGACTAAGAAAATCCTCTCTTTTTTGTTGTTTGTCTTGATTGCAATGGAGATAAATATCTTGCTTTAAGAAATACAATATTAATGCATTTTGCTATCAGGTACTTTATAAGACTAGTCATGGAATGACAAAATAAATCACCTTTAGAAGTATCTTACTCAACAAAATTTGTTTCAAGTTGCAGCATAATACCAGATACCTCAAGGGCATTCTAATTAAGTCATTTCCAGACATATTTTAACTTTTTAAAAAAATATTTTATTCATTATTTTTAGAGAGGAGGGTAGGGAATGGGGAAGAAAGGGAGAGAAACATCAATGTATGGTTGCCTTTCACCTGCCTTCAGCTACAGACCTGGCTGGAGACCTGGCTTGCAACCTGGTTATGTGCCCTGGCTGGGAATTGAACCAGTGACCTTTGGGTTCTCAGACCAGCACCTATCCGCTGAGCTGCCAGCCAGGGCTCCAGACATATTTTAACTTTTGATTTACTGATGTAAAAGTTTTACTTTACAGGCTTCCCCCCCCCCCCTTTACTAGTATATCTTTTGGTTTTCTTCTGTATAATAAATAACCCCAGAACTTAAGGACTTAAAATCGTAATCGTAATCATCTATTGGCTCAAAATTCTCTACTATGAGGAAGGTGGGGCAGGGACAGCTTCTTTCTGCTCTGCATGGTGCTGTCTGGGCTCAGCTGCTGGTGATTTTGCTGTATGTGGTATAGGCTGGGCTCACCCAGGAGGCAGCATTCATTTGGGATCTTGACTGTGTTGCCTTGTTGCTCCTCCACATGGCTCCTCCCTATCCCTGCGTATGGACACTCATCATTTGGTTGTTGGACCAAACTTCTTTTCAGCATGATGAATGGTGTCTCAGAACACAAAAGCAGAAGCTGCAAGACCTGATAAGAGCCAAATCTTGAACTGGCTATGTCTTCTACCACATTCTGCTGTCAAAGTAAGTCATAAAACCAGCCAGATTCAAGGGGAAGGGAAGTAGCCTCTAATTCTTGGTGAGAGAAATAGCATTGTGTTCAGAGATGGTATGTTGGCAGCCATATCTGCATATTAATTACCACACTACCAAAAGTAGTACATGCTCACAAGCCTAGCAATACAGAGGAATAAAAAGAAAAATGTAGGCCCTGGCTGGTGGCACAGTGGATAAGGTGCCAGCCCCTGAACCCAAAGGTTGCTGGTTCGATTCTCAGCCAGGGCGTAGAACCAGGTTGCAAGCCAGGTCTCCAGCCAGGTCCTTCCTTAGCTGGAGGCAGGTGAAAGGTAACCATGCATTGATGTCTCTCTCCCTCTCTGCTTCTCTCCCTTCCCCTCTCTCTAAAAATAATAAATAAAATCTTTTAAAAAAGAAAAATGTAGTCTCTCCCAAATATTAGTTAGATTTACCATTCTCACTTCCCAAGGTAAATGTTGATAATAGTTTTATATTGTTCTTTTACACTTTTCCCTGTGCTCTTATGGATATATATAAAAATATATGAGCTTTTTATATGGGCTTTTTCCCCCTCTTTTACAAAAACAGAAACTCAGTATACTATTACTCTCACTATTATTTTTTTTTTCTTTTAAAGAGATTTTATTTATTATTTTTAGAAAGAGGGGAAGGGAGGGAGGCAGAGAGGGAGAGAAATATCAATGTATGGTTGCTTTTCACCTGCCTCCAGCTATGCAGTTGGCTGGAGACCTGGCTTGCAACCTGGTTATGTGCCCTGGCTGGGAATCGAACCAGCAACCTTTGGGTTCACAGTCCAGCACCTTTCCACTGAGCCACCAGCCAGGGCATATTACTCTCACTATTATTACATACTATTACTTGCTTTCTTTGAAATTACCTTTACAAGGTATAATCTACATAAAATAAACTCCCATTTTAAGTGTATATTTCAGTGATGTTTGATATACTCATAAATCCATGTAACCATCGCTACAATAAAAATCTAGAACATTTTCATCACCTCCAAGAGTTCCTTTGGGCCCAGACAATCTCCCCTTTGCATCCCAACCCATGTTACCACCAGTACGCTTTCTGTGACTATAGATCAGACCTATCTTTTGTAGTATTTATGTAAATGTGTACATATACCCTTTTGTGTTTAACTTCTTTTGCTCAACATAATGTTTTTGAGCCTCATCCTTGCTGTTGTGTATATATATTTTTCACTACTTTTTTTTTTTTAAAGATTTTATTTCATTATTTTTAGGAAAAGGGCAAGGGAGAGAGGCAGAGAGGGAGAGAGACATCAATGTATGCTTGCTTTTCACCTGCCTCCAGCCACAGACCTGACTGGAGACCTGGTTTGCAACCTTGTCATGTGCCCTGGCTGGGGAATTGAACCTGTGACCTTTGGGTTCGCAGGCCGGCACCTTACCCACTGTGCTACCAGCCAGAGCTAGATTTTTCACTACTTTTTATTGCTAAGTAATATTACTTTATATGAATATACTACACTTGTCCAGTTACCTGTTGATGAACATTCAGATTGTTTCCAGTTTTGTTTTTTTTTTTTTTTTTTTTTTTT
>PVIW01006218.1:0-91374 GCA_004026585.1 Noctilio leporinus | reverse complement strand
ATGATACCTCAGACAAGGGTCTGATCTCCAAAATATATAAAGAACTAACGTGACTCAACACCAGGGAGACAGACAGCCCAATTAAAAAATGGGCAAAGGACCTGAACAGACAACTCACTGAGGAAGATATACAAAGGGCCCAGAGGCATATGAAAGAATGCTCAACATCACTAGTCATCAGAGAGATGCAAATTAAAACCGCAATAAGATACCACCTCACATCTGTCAGAATGGCAATCATCAACAAACAACAAGTGTTGGCGAGGATGCGGGGCAAACAGAACCCTCGTGCACTATTGGTGGGAATGTAGGCTGGTGCAGCCACTGTGAAAAACAGTATGGAGTTTCCTTAAAAAACTAAAAATGGAACTGCCTTTTGATCCAGCCATTCCACTACTTGGACTATACCCAAAGAACCCTGAAACACCAATTCATAAGAACCTATGTACACCTATGTTTCATAGAGGCACTATTTACAATAGCCAAGTGCTGGAAACAGCTTAAGTGCCCATCAGTGGATGATTGGATCAAAAAACTTTGGTACATTTACACAATGGAATTCTATATAGCAGAAAGAAAGAAGGAACTTGTACCCTTTGCAACAACATGGATGGAACTGGAGAGTATTATGCCTAGTGAAATAAGCCAGTCAGTGAAGGACAAATATCATATGATCTCACCCATTGCAGGACAATAATGAACAAAACTAACAACAAGCAAAACAGAACCAAATATATGAATACAGTGACTAGGCCTTCAGTGGTCAGGGGGGAAGATTTTGGGGGAGGGGGGAGGCAGAGGCAAGGAAGGGGAGCAGCTTAGACAAGAACCTAGTGTAAAGGAACCATGGACATGGACAACAGGTGGGATTGACTTTGGGGGGAATGGGTGGGCAGGGAGGGGGACAGAGCGGAGCAAAAAGGGGATGGATGTAATACAACAACAATAAATTTTTTAAAATATATTTTGTCAAATTACAGAGATGTTTCATGTACAGTGATCATTACCAAAAATAAATAAACTAAGAATTGTCAATGAAAACAAGTTTTTTAGACAATAAAAACTTAATGTAAGTAAACTATTACACTGTACAGGAGTAGGCAAAAGTAGGTTTGTAAAGCTCTGGCTGTGGCACAGTGGATAAGGGGCCACCAGCCTGCAAACCCAGACATCATTGGTTCGATTCCCAGCCAGAGCACATAACCAGGTTGCAAGCCAGGTCTCCAGCCAGGTCCGTGGCTAGAGGCAGGTGAAAGGCAACCACACATTGATGTCGCTCTCCCTCTCTGCCTCTCTCCCTTCCCCTCTCTCGAAAACTAATAAATAAAATCTTAAAAAAAAAAAAAAAAATAGGTTTGTAAGTTGGAAAAATATGATACAAGAAAAAAATAATAAACTCTGTATCGTGTACTCAACAACTGTAAACCTACTTAATATGTGCTCTACCTAAAGGCAGAAGCAGCATAGGCTCCTTTTGCCCCTCCATCCCCCTTCCTGGACATAGCCTACAAGTTTTATAGTGAATTCAAGGGAAGCGTCCTTAGCACTATGTTTAGTCACTAAGAGTACCAGACTGATATAGCCAGTAGTTCCACCAAGCACACAATTGGTCACATGAGGGCCTGAATAGGGAGGGCAGTGTGATAAATCATAAAAATTACAAGTATGACAAAATTCTGGACAGAAACATATTGCCAAACTTATCAAAAACAATGCAAACTAGAAGTCGGTGGAGTGACTCTTTAAAGTATTAAAAAAACTTTTTTAGTGGTTGCTTTTTCAGTATGCAGCATATAATTACATCTCACCTACGTCCATTGTCAAATAACACCATGCTGCATTTCGCATGTAGTACAGGTACCGTGTAAGTTTTCCAAGCCCCTCCCTATCATCCCTTACAACATTATTATTCATTTCACAGATCCATAAGCTTTAGTCACCCAATACATTGTTTCTATCATATCAATTAAGAATAAGAAAATACCAGATTTTATTTTAGCTTCACTTTTCCTTCTCTACCGCTCTTTCTTTATATAGATCTGAGTTTCTAACATATTCATTCTCCTTTTCTCTGAAGTTCATTTAACATTTCTTACAAGGCAAGTAACATTTCTTACTGGTGACAGACTTCTTCAATTTTTGTCAGAGAAAGTTTTTTCCTTCATTTTTGAAGAATAATTTCTCTCTTTTTTTGGGGGGGTGGGATCAGAAATGAGAACTTTTTTTAATGCTGAAAATGAAGATTTTATTTCTGGATCTTTACTAATAATTCCAATGTTAGTGCCATAATTTGCGTTACCACTTCTATATTACTGAACACCTAGGTTTTATTGAGCCATTTTTTAAACATTTGTTTTTCTGTTACAGTTGTCCCAATTCTTCACCTGTTGCTCTCCACTGCCACCCCTCACCCCACCCCTCTGGTCACTGCAGGTCTACTCCTTGTTTCCATCCCTTTGGTTCTAGTTTGCTTGTTTGTTTTGTTCAGCAGGTTCCTATAATGGGTGAGATCATATGGTATTTGTCTTTCGCTGCCTGGCTTATTTCACTTAACATTATACTCTCCAGTTCCATCCATGTTATCACAAAAGGTAGGCATTCTGAAGAATAATTTCAATGTACACAGAATTTTAGGTTATTTTTTCTGTCAACACAAGACATTTCACTCAACTCTCTTCTTGCTTGTGTGGTTTGTGAAGAGAAGTCCAAAGTAATCCTTAGCCTTGTTTCTTTAACCTCTGGCTTCCTTCAAGGTTTTGTCTTTGGTTTCCTGCTGTGTGAATATGATATGCCTAGGTGTAGGCTCATATTTACCTTATTTGGTGTCCTCTGAGCTTCCTGGATCAGTAGTTTGGTATCTGTCATTAAGTTTGGAAATTTTTCAGCCGTTATTACTTCAAATATTTTACTCTTTTCTCTCTTCTCCTTCTAATTAGTCTGTCAAAGGCATTAATTTCTGTTACAGTGCTTTTAATTTCTAGTATTTCCTTTTGATCCTTTTAGATTTTCAATCCATCTGCTCACCTTATCCACCTGTCCTTGCCCCCTTAGCATGTTAATCATATTTATTTTAGATTTGCAGCCTGATAATTCCAAAATCTCTGTAGTATCTGACCAGGAGTTAGACTGTATTTAGTTTAGCTATAGGTATCAGGGGCTAACATTTCTTCTAGTATCTTTATTTTTGTCCTGCCTGTTATCTCTGGGCTTCCCTATAAAGCCCTTAAGAGGGCAAACCTTGCAGTTCTTTCATCTATAATCCTCTTCTTACACAGGAGCACTGCTGACACAGCGGCACATTGGGGGAGAGGCTCCCCTGAGGTTTTCAGTGGGCCTGTTCCCAGGCTGGGGCCTTCATCAATGCATCAGCTCCCCCACTCATTGGCTCTGAGGAGACAGCAAGGCTAGAGAAAGCTGTAGTTGGGTATTTCCCTTTCTCTAAAGGGTTAGGCTCTAGTAGTTTCTCTGGTGGGCAGGTGGAGAACAGAATGCTCGGAGCCTGTTTCAATATGGTTGTTATTTCCTCTTCCTCTACTGGAGCCATGAGTTTTACTGTGAGCCAAAATCTACTGTGAGAACGTGGTAAATCTTACAGAGTAAAAACTCGCGAAAATGTGAATCACCCTAAGTCTGGGCCCCCAGCAGTTTTCAACCCCAGGCTAACCCTCAGTCAGCTTCAGGAGTTCATCAGTTACAGTTTAAGCTTTCCAACCAGATGCTGGCTCCATCAGCTTCTGCTCCCGGTAAACTGTGCTTTTCTAAGTTCACCTGCCTCTGCAGTTTTATGAGCATTGGTTTCCTCTGTGACCTCAATTTTCTGATGGATCCAAGAAGAGTTGTTGATTTGTAGTTGGCTCCCCACCTGGATCTTATTGTGAGGACAACAGCATAGAACTAGCTCTATCTTGGATCCTTTTAGTCAAGAATGTAATTTAGAAATCAAGATCTGGACACAAAGTGTGCTTACCTGTAACAAGAGTGTCATTTAGAACCTCTAAGTGCACAGGGCTAGGAAATTTAATTATGTGCACACATATCTCCCCTACATTTCTATCTTATATAGAATAAAAACTATGAGTTAAAAAAAACTATGAGTTCATACTGATACCTCCAACTCTAACCCAACTCCCCAGAGGACATTCTAATTGTCCCCATTCCCATGTTTCTCTCTTGTCCAGCAGTGAGAAATCTGAATTCCATTATCCTAAATACATTTACTCATTTAGGCAATCCTAGCAAACATATGTTGAGAATTACTCACTACCACCATTAGTGGACATATCTACTAACTAGAGCTTAACACTTATTTACTGTTCTTTTCTGAAAGGGGTGGGGAAGGTGACAAAAATATCCTTATAATGAAATGTATAAATACTAACTGTACTTTGACAAATATGTGTCTTTATCACAGCACATTTCCCATTTTCATTACCCTCCCAAATTCCTTGTTGCCACTTTTCAGTTGATCCCACCACCTCTGAAGCAATACTATTCTGATTTTTCACAATAGTTTTGTCTAGCACTTCATTAAAATGCAATCACATTATACATACATTTTGTGCCTGAATTTTGCTCAGCAGTGATTTTGATGTTTAACCACGTCACCAGCATTGTAGTTCACTTTTTTTTATTGCTTCACTGGTAACTTCTTGAACTGCTATATCAGTTTGTCTACCTGTTTCATGTATGAGAAGAGAGATTCAGAGTACCTGAAGTCACACAGCTAACGGAATGAGAAGTCACCTAAGGACCTTAGAACTAGACGCTCTCTAAGCTCTTGATTCTTAGTTGGTGCTCTTCTCACTGTACCAAAGTACCATTCCAAAGTAGTTAAAAACCAAACAAAAAAACCCTCCAGGAATATAGTTTGAACTAAATTAATGATTTATGAGAAAACACCTATTTAAAATCATATATATTTTGAAAAGATTTTATTTCATTTTAGAGCTAGGAGAAGGGAAGGAGAAAAGGAGAGAAACATCAATCGGTTATCTCTCATTTGTCCCCAAATGGGGATCCCACCTGCAACCCAGGCATGTGCCCTGACAGGAAATTGAACCTGTGACCTTTCACAGGCCAGTGCTTAATCCACGGAGCCACATCAGCCAGGGCTATAATCATAAATTTAAAAATAATCGTTCCCAGCCAGGGCAACATAACCAGGTCTCCAGCCAGGTCTCCAGCCAGGTCTGTGGCTGAAGGCAGGTGAAAGGCAACCATACATTGATATCTCTCTCTCTCTGCCTCTCTCCCTTCCCCTATCTCTGGAGATAATAAAATCTTTAAAAAATAATAATAATAATCATGACTATGATTCTCTCAATGAATTAATAGCTAAGAAAATAAAACATCCAAAATTAAAAGATCATTGAATCAAATGCAAACATTTAAAAATCCTAAGAATATTTATGCAGTTAACAACATTGACATTTCTTCCATTATCCATGCTCCTTCTTTGTATTTTTTTAAAAGATTTTATTTATTATTTTTAGAGAGAGGGGAAGGGAGGTGGAGATAGAGAAGGAGGGAAACATCAATGTATGGTTGTCTTTCACCTGCCTCCAGCTACAGATCTTGCTGGAGACCTGGCTTACAACCTGGTTATGTGTCCTGACTGGGGAATGGAACAGCAACCTTTGAGTTCGCAGGCCGGTGCCTTATCCACTGTGCCACCAGCCAGGGCCTTGTATTTCTTTTTAATTGTTGTTGTATTACAGTTATCGCATTACTCACCCTGCTATCCCTTTCCCCACCCTCCCCATCCTCCTCATCACAGTCAATTCCCCATGTTGTCCATGTCCATGGGTCATCCATCCTAGTTTCTTTTCACATTCCTTCTTAATCCTTGCTTTTGTCAATGCAAATTCCAAATGTATTTGGTGTTTCTCAAATAATCTCTCCTAAACATTTACCTTATAATATTTTAAATAAAGATATTTTAAGCCCTGGCTGGTGGCACAGTGAATAAAGCTCTGGCCTGCAAACCCAAAGGTCACTGGTTCAATTCCCAGCTAGGGCAACATAACAAGGTTGCAAGCCAGGTCTCCAGCCAGCCCCACACTTGTGAGGTGTGCCTAAGCTGATGACCACTGAACAATGAAGCATTTTCTCCTGTGGGTGGTGCTATGACTCATGCAAGTTCTACCAAGTGCGACAAGTTCCGAGCAAACGCTGAGCACTGAAACATCTTTTCTCTCATCAAAATGCAACCAGTACAGGGTTTGATGATTTCTGAAGCCAATGAGTACAGAGGTATGGCTATACTTAGAAAATCTATCTCATTAAGGCCCTGGCTGGTGGCTCAATGGATAAGGTGCTGGTCTGCAAACCCAAAGGTCACTGGTTTAATTCCCCGGTCAGGGCACATAACCAGGTTGCACGCCAGGTCTCCAGCCAGGTCTGTAGCTGCAGGCAGGTGAAAGGCAACCACACATTGATGTTTCCCTCCTTCTCTGTCTCCCTCTCCCTTCCCCTCTCTCTAAAAATAATAAATAAAATCTTTTAAAAAAATAAAAGAAAATCTATCTCCTTAAAACAACATAAAAGACAGCTCTTCTACCCATAATTATTAAACTTGTTGTTAGATCACCGCTAATTTAGTTATTCTGATCTAGGGCTGAATGTTTTTCTGTATTATCAAATACTACCACTTTCCTTCCATGATCAGAGTCTATGGTGGCACAATTCATTACTAAAGACAGAAAAGTCGAAAGCAGGGAAACACCAAGTGTGAGACAGCCATTTAGTGGGACTGTCCAACCACCTCTTCCACTGCTCTAAACATATATAGCCTGCCTCTGGGCCAAATCTAGATGAATTTCCTAAAGTTGAATTTGATGTCTTCCTCAGAAGCTATGAACAAATTTATGAACCTATGATATTTGATGTAAGCTTCATTGTGAGGTTCTCCTCTAACAGGTTTCTAGAACTCTCAGGTATTTCAAAACAATACCCATCTCACACATACACAAAAGATATAAAGCGTACTTGCTGAGCACCTGAAGATGCTGTATTAATTGAAATGCTTGCACAATAAATCAGGGGTAATAGTAGTATAGCCTTTGTGTTATAATCCTAATTCTCCTAACATGAAAACAAATTACCTTTAGATTTAGGCAATCAATCACATATATGACTCAAGAACTTATCCCATTAAACAAATAAGGAATATGAGACCAAATAATTTATCCTGCTTCATTTCCAAATCACAATCCTTAGCGCATAATTGATGTGAAATAAAATGCCAATTATTATTCTGAGTGAAGAAAAGTAAAACTTTAAGGTGATAAAGGCACCGAATAGAATTTTATAATGAAACTTCCCCGCTGCCAGTCTCTAGATCAAGGGCAGGTGACAGTTTATTATCAGCTGTGGCCAAGATGGCTGTTTAGGACCTGGGCCATCTTTTTGGTTCAGATTCTGAAAATTCTTGTGAACTTCTGCTTCCACCCAAAACAAAACAATATAAGAAATTTTTATTTATTCCAGATAACATGCCTAAGAAGCTAGCCACAGGCTTCTCCAAACTCCACGTTTAATGAAATTAGACTCACTTGAAAGAAAAATAAAATGCCAGGGATGTAATGTCAGGTGACATTACACTGTCACCTGTTCCTTTCTGACATTAGAAAAGTTTACCAATCAGGTTAATATTTAACATATACTTTTTTCATCTGGCAAAGAGCATTTAATCCTTTTCTTCTCACCTCTTCCCCAGAAATATGGTGGCCATAGTAAGGGAGATTTATTGAAGTCAATGATTAACCCAGATACCTAACTCAGGTAGTCAGGCAACAGATCATCTCATCATTTCCAGGAATTAACTAAACTAAAAGGCAATGGGAAAAGAACAAAAGAAGCTTCTAGAAAATGGAAACCACTTTGGAAGGAAAGAAAAATAAAAACTTTTGGTCCTAGTTAAAATGTCAATGAATATATACTTCTATTTGAAGAAGAAAAATGTTAAGAATGCAGGTAAGAAGAAAAATTATAGGTATTAAATAAATTTACAAATTGACATATTAAAATTACCCTTACAAAGCTTACAAAGATCATTTTTTTCTAAAATATTTTCTAGTCATTTTAAAGAAATCAGGGAAGTATGCCAACAATTGACTGTACATACATTGTTATTGAACAACTAATATATAAGACTTTGTACAGGTAATGTGGATTTTTAATTAGGTAGTCTTGCCTTTAAAGACCTGGGAATAAAGCTTGGACACCAAGTCACATTATAAGATATAACAGAGATGGAAACAAAATGTTTACGGAGTCCAGCAAAAGAAAAATTAACTAGAATGGGGGTGTAGCAAAAAAGACTTCATGGAAGTGATACTTACACTGGACTTTAAAGGATGGGTAGAAATTTAATAGTCATAGACTGGAAAAGGTAAAGCAGGAAAAAAATGAGGGAACAATATAGGAAAGGTACAGGTGTTAGAAAAAGTTTAGGATATATTCTGGAAACCTCAAGTATACAAGTAGGGATGAAATACAGGGCTCAGAGAATAGAGAAAAATGAGAAAAGAAAAGCCCAGAAATGAAGACTAGAGAGAATCCAAGGAAGTTCCTAAACATTACACAAAAAGATAATTTTAGGGATTCAATGATTTTTGTGCTAAAGAGACACACATAATCTAGGTTTTTTACTATCAGATGAGTCTATGTAGAGTTAAGTTTCACTTTAACAACTGTGCTATCTTGCAGCCCACTCCCCTGTGAGATTTAAAATTAGAATAAATGCTGAGACTGCTTAAATACTAAAATTTAAAGCAGGTTCAACTGCTTAATGATCAACAAGATTATAGGTAAATTGGGTGAGCATATAATTTGTCATCCAAATTAAGATTTTGGAGAATAAAGGGGACACTATTAATAATTATGTGAATTAGGATTTTAGGCACACTGAGATGGTTATCTTAGGTCTAAAAACTCCCCAAATCACAGGGACTCTACTTTTCCTTTCTCAGATGCTCTTCAGTGGGAATCTCCTAGAGTGGCAAGTAGAAGAATCTAGCATTTGATACTAAAATTAGTGGCTAAGACATTTTAAATAATCAGGAACACTTGAAAAATAAATAACAGTTATGGTCTTGCTATAGTAGCAGAGACTTAAAGGGTGAATAACCTCATGCAAATCTGTGTAAGACTTTCTGGCCTTAACTAACAACAACCATGAACACAGAGGAACTATACTGATTACTAACCTCACAAGTCCTTTTCGACTCAGATGGTATTTCCTGAGCTTTTGTGATTTTTATATTCGAAAACAAGTTAATTTTCAAGTATGCCTACCATCTCAAAGCCTATTACTTTTTTTAAAAAATAATATATTTTTTAAAAATTTTATTGTTGCTGTATTACATCCATCCCCTTTTTGCTCCCCTCTGTCCCCCTAAGCATATTACTTTTTGTTTTAACATACTCCAAGCGGGGAGGGGAGGACGATGACACGTTTTTATTACTACAATTACAAAAACACTTGATGGTTTGTGAAAGGTTGTTCTGTGGGTGCCTGCAATACTTGGCCTTCAGGGTCCTGCCAAACACACCACATGTGATTTGAAGCCTCAGCAAACCCAGATGCCCTCATGTGAGATATTTCAAATCCAACCAGAATTAACTAAGAAACAATCTTACCTCCTTAATGAATGAAACAAAGAACTTTTAAGAAAATGTCAGGACTTAAGGAAAGTAACAATCCCTTTCTGAATGTTAATATTAGTCAAAGTCTAAGACCTGATTAAAGAAGGTATTGACATTGCAAAAATCACTCAAACTTTTTATATTTATATATATATTTATATACATGTAAATGAACAATCACCTTACGCCAGGTGTGGACAAACTTCTTTCGTAAAAGGACAAAGTATGCATTTTTAGGCTTTGTGGGCCAGAGTCTTTGTTGCAACTATTCAAATCCTGTTGAAGCATGAAATATATAAATAAATGAGCGGGGCTATGATCCAATGAAATTTACATTACAAAAACAGGTGGTAGAGTTGGATTTGGCTCTGAGGGCTATGGTTTGCCAAACCCTTTTCTAGAATATAAACTCATATATCACCAGTGCTTTGGACAGTAGCTGGCACATGAAGATATGCTCTGTAAATATTTATACATGAATCATATTATTTAATAATCAAACGCAAAATGCCTGAGCTGCTTTGATTATTATCTGAGACTTGAACTTCCTACTTAGAATTTATAGGTTGGCAATTCTTACATTAAAAAATTTACATTTTTAAATTAAAAATCATATTATTAGTCACAGTCATGTCACTACTGAACTCAGCTTACCCAAGATTAATATTCATTTTCTGGCTCCTTGGGGCCATTCACATACATAGGTAATCTGATGATACGGTATAAATTGTAGAGCTGAAAGCTAGAGTTAACACTTTGGCACGTGAGAAGCAAAGGCAAGAGGCAAGAACCCTGCAGAGGACACTGATGTGCAGGAAAGGGAATGGAAGAGAAGCCAGACTTGTTTATACCATGTGATAAAGAGCTGAGAGATTTCTCTGCATTGTAACAGTAAAGCTTCTTTTTATTAAGAGTTCTTTGAAACGGCTTCTGTTCCTTATAACTAAATGATTCCTGACTAGAAAATAGATTATGAAACATTTTGGAGAAGAGTTAACTTGAGCTGAATCTTAAAAAAAATGAATAGACAGAGCTTCCATTCTAGATGGAATAATAGGGAACAGATTTACCCCCTGCCTGAAACAACTAAAAAGAAACAAACAAACCAGAAATACCAGTGTATGAAACAATGGTTTTCAGACATTGGACAATGGCTGGTACAGGAGAATACGCCCAAAAAGAAGGGAAACAAAATGAGCTTCCCTCTGACAACTCTCTGCTTTGAGTTTGCAGAGGGCAGCGGGAGAAGGAACCCAGGAAGAAGCCTGCAATCTCCCTGAGCTGAGAATATTGGGTCAAATTTGCTAGAATTTGCCTAGCAGAGTACCAGAGAGGAGAGCAAGAGCGAGATAGGCAGAGGATCCCCTTCTCAAGCCTTACTGAGTATTATCAGCACATGCTTTTGAAAAGAACCAATTAGGAATAGCAAATAGTCCCAGCCGTTCAGATAGTGGTAGGAATAATTTGTGTTTCATTCAGAAAAAGAAAACATCTCATATTTCAGAGGACATCAGGTAGAATAGTCATAAGGCTACTGCCTCAGCGCAGAGCAAAACTAGCCCTAGATAAAGTTTGCTCTGGGCCCACCTAACCAAGCATAAAAATAAGTACTGAGAGTGACAAACTATTTCCAAAATTAAGCAGTAGAAGTGTCACTATTCGCAGAATACTCAGGAGCATTTCAAGAAACAACCGGAAACAGAGAATGGATTTGAAAATCCATAATCTACTATATGTAAGGGTTTTTCATCTGTTTATATACAAAGAAACAACTCTTTTCTTCAATAAATACTTACCAAAGCCCTACAGTGTATCAAAGAATAATTACTGAGAAAAACATAGTAAGATTAAAGAATAAGTTCTGACAGGGTGGCTTAGTTGTCCTGTTCACCACAAGGTTGCAGGTTTGATTCCTGGTCAGGACACATACCTAGATTGCGGATTCTATCCCCAGTCTGTCTCTCTCTCTCTCTGTCTCTCTCTCTCAATCAATCAATAAAAATGACCTCAAGTGAGGATTTTTTTAAAAAGATAAAAGAACACTATGAATTTTGAACTTTTTGTGCATGTGTATACATGTATGTGTACAATCAAGGTTCCAATTGCATTTAACTAATTTCGAATCTTCCTTTTTATCAGAAAAAAAATAATTTCCTGTTTCGGTTCTATAATTGCAAAAGTAGAATCAGAAAGAATCAGTTGTGAACAGAAGTTTGACCCTCTGTTCTTGGATGCATACTGGTGCAGGAGTGAGAATTTAACACTAAACACTGTCTGTGATCAGGTTTACTTGAATGTTTAAAACAAATCTGTACATACTGGGTTTTCAGCTGAAAAAGCAAATGTTTCATGCATTTATCTCCTTGTATTTTTATGTGACTATTTCCTGTATCAACTTGGAAATGTCTCCATTTCAAAATCTGCCAGCTACTGAATTATGGGTCAAACAAAACATTTCCTCTGCATGAATAAGTGTATTGTATCATGACAAGGAATCTTACTAGGTAAAGCCCAGATCACATAAAAGTACTTATAATAAACCAGTTCTCCCAACAACTTTTTAAAAGATACTAATACCCATTCCACAACAATAAGCTTCAGATTTCAAATGTAAGAATTTTTTGATTAAGCTTTTAGAGAGTTGAATCAGACGTACCCATTCTTTATTTTGCAAATCAGAATATTTCAATTAACATAAATAAAAATTAGAAGCATATTTTGCTTACCTTTTGAGATAATGTTCCTTTTTACTTATCTACCGTGTAATTTAAAAAACAAATTTCTAAAACTCATTTATCATTTTTGACAATTCAAGGCATCAGTATACAAGTAACCCTTGTAATAACATGGCACTTTTATAACACAGTTTGAGAACTGGGGAAAACCCTCATACAACATGGCACCCTAGAACACGGTTTCACTATAACACGATTTGAGAATTAGAGAAGTCCTCGAACAACAGGGATCATAAATAAGAGCTTTTAAGAGCAAAAATCTCATTTGAAATTTTTCTTTTAAGTGTAGATGTTGTATCAGATTTGCCAGCATAATTTTAAAATTTGTTAGAATTTTAAACACACTTTGTTCACAGAGTATTAAATTGTAACAGATTTTTTGCAAAAAGTACAGGATAGAAGTCAAGATAATGCTGAAGGAAGTTTAGAGGATAAAGGTATCTTGTCAAAAAGAAAACACTCTTGGTTAATGGTGCTTAGTAGTGATGACAAAGAAAACATTATTTAATATATATTAATATGAATATATATATTCATATGTTTGTTATACTTTTGGTAAAATTGCTTTAATAAAGATATTTCTCTTAATTATAATAACAATAGTATTATTTTAATTTTTGGAACCTAACCCCCTTTTTTGTACTAGTTCTTTGTTTCATATAACAGATTCACATAACACAGCATTTTTTAGGAACCTAACAACCATGTTATATGGGGTTACCTGTATATTCAAATTGTTTCCATACTCTGATATTTTCAAAGTCTAATTTTTTTTTTCTTAAAGATTATTTTCATTTATTACTTTCAGAGAGAGGGGAAGAGAGAGAAGAGAGGGAGAGACATCAATGTATGGTTGCCTTTTATCTGCCTCCAGCCAAGGACCTGGCTGGAGACCTGGCTTGCAACCTCATTATGTGCCTTGGCTGGGGAATTGAAACAGCGACCTTTGGGTTCGCAAGTCAGTGCCTTATCCACTAAGCCACCAGCCAGGGCTTAAGTTTTATACTAATTGGTGTATTACTTTTTCATGGTCTTAAATTTTGCATATGTAGATATGTAGAAAAATCTCTCCTTTAAAAGGCATAAATTACTTTCTCAATTAATAAAACTATACAAACAAAAACATCTGATTTCTTATTTGTACTATATCTCATGTCTATTTTAATTCTATATGGTCCTAAGAGAGTAAAATAAACATGTTTGGGTCTAGCTATTTAATAACAGTAATATTTTTATTCCAAGTTAAATATTTACATCACCAAGGAAATGTCCCTAAAAGATCATTTCTTATCAGAGAAAAACGAGCAGAACAAAAAGAAAAAATCCAAAACAAGTGACACAAGAACTGGGACACAATGTCTTACAGTCTGACATACAGGTAGCTGAAATCACAGAAAGAGAAGACAGAAAAATGGGTTCAAGATATACATAAAGAAATAATGTCTGAGAATTTCCCACATTCAATAAAAGATACCAAACCAAAGAACCAAGATGTCCAGAGATCATCAAGCAAAACAGACACGTCATCTCCACAAAGACATACCATATCCAAAGGCAGAAAAATCTTAGATTTTCTTTACATATAGAAAAATCAAAGCTAAGAATTAACAGCAAAACCATGCAAACTAGACAATAATAGAATGACTTTTAAATATATATATTTTCTTTATTATTTTTAAAAGGGAAGGGAGAGAGGGAAAGACATCAATGTATGGTTGCCTTTCACCTGCCTCCAGCTATGGACCTGGTTGGAGATCAGGCTTGCAATCTGGTTATGTGCCCTGGCTGGGAATTAAACCTGCAATCTTTGGGTTTGCAGGCCAGCACCTTCTCCACTGTGCCACCAGGCAGGGCTTAGAATGGCATTTTTTAAGTGCAGAAAGAACAAAAAGGCAATCCACAATTCTATACTCAGCAAAAATATTTCAGAGAAATAAAGTTAAGAAAAATATTATATTCATATTTACCACACAATAAAGGTTAAAGGGAGGTCTTCAGAGATATAGAATACATCAGACAAAATATTTCATTTACACACAAAAAAAATCAACAGCACTAAAAATGACACAAATGAAAGTAAATACATAACTTTCTTATTTATAATTGCTCTCAAAATAACTGTTGGAAACAAATGGTAGCAATTTGGGGGTTGATAGCACATATGAAAGTAGTATGAATGATAATAAAAGCACAAGGGCTAAGCACGAAGAATTGGGAATACACGGTTATAATCAAGTACTTACAGCTACATGCTATTATATGAGGAAAGATTGTGATTAGTTATGAACATATATTACAAATCCTAGGGCTACCACTAAAATAATCTCAAAAATAGGTATACATAAGTAAGCAAATATAGTGGAAATGGAATAGTAAAATACTACCCAAGTAATCAAAAAGGGGATAAAGAACAAAAGCAGGTACAATAATAAACAACAACTAATATAGTGATCATTTTAGTCCAACCATATCACTAATTACATTAAATGTAAACAACCTAAACACACCAGTTAAAGACAGGGATTGTCGGACTAGATAAACAAATAAGCCCAATTATATTATTCTGTCTACAACAAAACCATTTCAAATGTAAAAACATAAATGGATTGAAAAGAGATGTTGGGAGAGAATTCTCCATGGGTCTGCACTGAGGTGGCTATCTTTGAACTGACTTCTCAGTACCTGGACCGCAACCATCTCTCTAGTTCCTCCTTATTAATAGCTAATAAAGTGGAAATCCGGGAATCTCATGTCTATTGTCAGCATATACTAAATTTTTGGCAAGTTAAAATTGTTAGCTTGGGAGAAGGTAAAAAATCTCAGACCCTTCACAATTCTTGACATGATATATCATGTAAAGACTAAGGATTCAATCCCTGTCTCTGCTTATTGGGTCAGGCGGATGACAGGCAGCACGAACACTGGCTTTTCTGGTTTTGTATTTTGGCTACTCTGGTGAGACAGACTTTGGGACTCTCTGGTTCACTGAATTTCTTTGAACCTGGGGATAAGGTACTACTGAAGACCTGGAAGACAGGACTTCCAGAAAGCTATCTAGAAGAAAATCAGACTGGATGTTGGGTTGTAATCCTCACCACCCCACTGTGGTGAAATTGGCAGTAATAAAACCTTGGATTCATGACACGGGAGTAAAGAAAGCACCAGAGGAACAATGGGCCACCGAGCCTCAAGGAGACCTGAAAGTCATCTTTCAGAAACAATGACACATATACTTTTCATTACTTTTTGTCTAACCTCATGTTATGGAGAACCTATTCCTTTCAAGTGAGATGAAAATATTTGGGTATATTTGGCAAAAATGTTTTAAGCATCTCTGAATTTTCTCTTGCAGGAGGAACTTAGGCTGAACAAACTTTCAAGGTGTTTGTACATCCTGGAAAGCCTTTGAACAATACTTTATTTAAACACATCAATAAGAAAATAACCTACTCTGATATTTATAATTAGGCATCTGTGGTAACTCTAAAGACAGGGAAATGTTATCTTTAAGTCTCTAATGTAGCCCCAGCTGGAGAGAGTGCACTTTTTGTCAAGTGTGCTAAAAACTGTTTTATGCTTTATCATAGTGTTGTTGCATACAATGTGACCCCTTATGTGGATCTGCAATTAAACATATTCCTAATTCTAAGATATGTGCTCAACAGCAAAATGAGTATTTCAAAATGAAACTGATCTCATAGAAATGAGATTTTAAACTAATAGTGGGGGAATGATGGGGACCTCAAATGTTGGAAAATTTTAGTTTCAGATAATAACCAATAAATCAGTAATTAATATATGTAAAAAGCTATTCATTCAGGAAGTAGAGGAAGGGCCCACCCTGGCCCCAGGACAAAAGACCTCCAACCAGGACACTAAGACCTTCTCCCAGGACACTAAGACCTCTGCCCAGGACAAAGAAAGAATGCTGTAGTTTTTATCTCATTAACATTTTCCTTACTTCCAAACCCCTTACCTACACCCTCTTTCTCCTTAAAAAAGAAGATAGTCTGTTAGGGGTCTTCTCAGATCACTGACCATCTGAATAAAGCGCCCATAAAGATTCAATCCCTGTCTCTGTTTATTGGGTCTGGTAGATGACAGGCAGCGTGAACACGAGCCTTTCCACTTTCAAGCGCCCTAATCAGTCACTGCAAGTTATCTGACACTACGCGGGCTGAGGCTGGCAAGTTTAAAAACACACCTGCAGAAGTCCTCAGGGGTACTGCTATAGCCAGTGAGGGCTGGGAGTCTCCATTCCCCTTTTCTGTGGGCCTGTTACAGAATGAGGGAAAGCCAAAATCCCTCACTCTTTGCAGTTTGGGGATGGGGGTGGGACACTGAAGCAAGCCGTTTTTCCTGAGGTACTTTGCACAGCTATGGCAGGTAGCTAGTGTCTTGGTTATACAAATGACTGGATAAACCTCTTACCCCAAGAAGATAGGAGGGGTTTTGCCCGTAGAATGGTGAGGAAAAAATTTATGGGGCTCTGTGAGATTTCGCAGGTGGCCACAATTGGTCACCCTACTACTGTGTCACAGGCTGCCATTATGGCTTAAAACAGGGCAGTAGACACACGGTTGGTCCCCCTCTCTCTCACCTGAATGAACATGCAGAGGGCCTTCCCAGGATGAACATGCAGAGAGACCCACAACCTCTCTCTCTCTCACCCAGAAGGACACACAGACAGGGGCTCTTCTTCTCCTGGACAACCCATAGACAGACACTAGGCCTGAGAACTCACCTGGTTTGAGAAGAGGGTAGTGAAGGGCAGAAGGGAGACATGCAGCTTGCACAGAGATAGGGAATTACCTGTAGTGTAAGAGTTGGGGAGTGTGTGCAAGATCCTCCCCTAATTGAGTAGAGCAGCTGCTGGGAACTATGAATTTATAACTGGGATGCTAAACTGTGAACTGTTGTGTTTCTGAAAGATGGTATCTTTTGCTAGTCTAATCGGGCAGGATTGTGTATTTTGGGTGCTTTTAAAGAGACTGGGATTTAACGGCGTAACTGCACTTTTAATATAAATCTATATATTCCTCAAATAAACAAAATGCCTTTCCTTTTCACCAAACCAAAAAGACATAATAATCCTAAATAGACACCAAACTAACAAACTTCAAAATACATGAAGCAAAACAGTAGCAGAACTGAAAGAGAAACAGACAAGTCCACAGTTGAAGACTTCAACACTACTCTCTCAATATTTGATAAAACAATCAGATGATAAACACACGGGAAAATTCAACCTTACTAGGGAGAGAAATTATACAAACTCACAATGAGATACCATTTACACCTACAAGAATCAATTTAAGATTTAAGAAGTCTTACAATTCTTAATACTGATATGAAATATCAGAAGCCCTCATACACTGCTGGTGGGAGTATAGCTTAGTAGAACCAGTTTGGAAAATAATTTGGCATTTACCAAATAAAGTCGAGATGTGTGACCCTAATCAACAATTTCACCTATAGTATCACCATGGTAAGTTTGCATTTACATGCAGTAGCAGACATGTACAACAACTTTTCATAACAGTATTGTTTGTAACTGGGGATAAAAAAATAAGAAACAACACAAATGTACATAATAGCAGAATAAATAAATAAAATGTGGCACAGTCATATAATGTAATATTACACAAAGATGGAAATGAATGAATTATAACTATATATGTATTTCAACATAGATGACTCCCAAAAATATACTGTTGGGAGAAAAACAATTCACAATAGAGCAAACACATAAATAGCTCCAAAAAACAAAAACTTAAACCACATATTGTTTAGGGATGACTACGTATGAGATAAAACTATAAGAAAACTAAGTAAACTATTAACCAATATTAGGAATCAAAATTAGACAGGAGAAGAGGGACAATCAGGGACTTCACAAAGATATTTGTAATATTCTTTTCTTATCCTGGGTAGTAGACATATATTCTTTATATTATTCCTTAATCTATACATATTCTACATATTCTCATATTATATATTTATAACTTAAAATTCTTATGAAGAGTAAGAATACAGATTCACTCAGCAAATATTACAAGCAAAATATAAAAATGAAATGAAATACAGGTACAACACCTCTTATTAGGCCCAACTGGACATTGAGGCTCACATGACCCGAACAGGCCACACCAGCCACTGGCTATACTTAGCAAAATATAAAACATGACACATGCCAGCAGGGCAGTATCATGTGGTTACTCTTCAGCAGGAATCCTCATAGCAATCCAGAGGATATTTCCTTTGGCACCGCTGGGTGACAGGTCCAGAGTAAGAGAATGCGATCACCAGGACCAGTATGGTAGCTATTCTATCTTAGAAGTACCAAATAGCAACCAATCTACCCAGTCCCATAGACAGAACTTCCTGAGTCTTGTAACATGACTTGCTCAATTGTAAGAGTTATCACACTCAGAGAAGTCCAAAGCTGTAATGTCCTGCCAACATTTACAGTTCATCCAGTCCTCCCAGTTTGAATATAATTTACTAATCATTAGTCATTTTTACCAAAAGCAATGGTGCTAGGTTACACAACTGACATTGTCTTTATTAGGTTTCCAAGTGAATAAAGCTAGGAAGGCCAAAACTGACAAGAGAAAAGAAAAGCTATTATTAACCATACTCACAACAGAGATTCAACTTATATTGAATATATTAATAAATGTTGACAAACGTTAATATAAACATTAATATAGTTCACTGAATCTAAAATGCCAATGATTATAAAATGCCATTAATTTTTCCACTAAGAAAAAATTCTAATTACTAAGATACAAGATTGAGAAGGAAAAGCACTTCTTAGAATCAATGAAGTCTATAATAACCCATCTCCTAATTCTTCACTAAACTATTTGAGATATGCAGCCCTACCTTGGAAAAAAGACTGCTCCAAAATAAACCAGATGCCTACTAAAGACTTTCTTAAATGTCCATGGTTATATTTTTTCATACAATACCTCTCCTTCTTCCACTCTAAAAGCACAGCTTCTAGTTTCAACATAACTAATGGGGCATAGCTTTCTCCATCCTGGATGCTACATTAATTTCCACTATAGCCCAAAACACCAAAGTCCTGAGGACCTTCACAACCCAGGACTTCTATGTAATGCTCTGGTAAAAGGTACATACACCACACTGTCTCAGGTTATCCAGGAGTAAGTTCCCTTCTACAAAACAGAGAGACTGTAGAATGTGCAGAGAGAACAGGGGGAAAACCCTTCGGCCTCGATCCAGAAGAGGCACGCTGGGCGAATGTTCTCATTTAAGAGGGTTGTGCATAATTATTAGCTTCGTATGTCTTGGAAGGCAATTCTAGGAGTTTATGAGTAGAAAATGAAGATGATTAAAATGGACTTTCCATACTTTGCTTACTGGCAAAACACGCGAACTGAATCAACCACCTCTTGTTTAATTAAGCACGGGACCTACACAAACATTTAGTAGCATAGATAAGACTAATCAATATTTTTTAAAAAACTTCTTAAAATAATCTGTAATAATTTACATTGGGAAATGGGAGAAATATAGAAAGTATCTGCTGTGTGTTCTCAACACAATATGAGAAAAGTTTCTATGAAATATCTTTCACCGAATGGCGGCCAGTTAAAAAGACCAGGAAAGAATAAAAACATAAAAGAAATATGTAAACTAAGATATAAAATTCAAAGAGGTAAGGAAAAAAATATATAAACAGCAAAACCAAAACCTCATCAAGAGATGAGAGAAAAATTGAATCAATATTGCAGGAAAAAAAACACATCAGTAATGTAGAATATGAAAACAAAAATGTTCACCAAGGATAGGAAAGGAAAAAGTTAAAAATCACAGGGAAGACAGGTATAAAAAAGAACTGTGGTTCTTTTCTCTCTCTCTCTTTCTCTTTCTCTCTCTCTCTCTCTCTCTCTCCCCCTCTCCTTTGGAGGGTTGGCTGTTTCAGGATGAAGATGAACATTTCTTTCCCAGCCACTGGCTGCCAGGAACTCTCAGTGGACAATGAACACAAACCCCTTACCCTTTATGAGAAGCATATGGCTACAGAAGTTGCTGCTGACACTCTGGGTGGAGAATGGAAGTGTTACATGGTTTGAATCAGTGGTGGGAACGACAAACAAGATCTGTCCATGAAGCAGGGTGTCTATTGCCTGCTGCTGAATATTGGCCGTTCCTGTTACAGACCAAGGAGAACCGGAGAAAGTGCACATCTCTTCAGGATTGCACTGGGGATGTCAATCTCAGTGTTCTCAACTTGGTAGTTGTAAAAAAATAAGTATTTTTAAAAGATTTTTATTTATTATTTTTCAGAGAGAGGGAAAGGGAGAAAGGCAGAGAGGGAGAGAGATAGTGATGTATGGTTGCCTTTCACCTGCCTCCAGCTACAGACCTGGCTAGAGACCTGGCTTGCAACCTGGTTATGGTGCCCTGGCTGGGAATCGAACCAGCGACCTTTGGGTTCGCAGGCCGGTACCTTATCCACTTTGCCACCAGCCAGGGCAAAAAAATAAATATTTTTAAAAGGCGAGGGAAGGGGATATTCCTGGTCTCCTGATACTACTATGGTTCTTTGCCTGGAACCCAAAAGAGCTAGCAGACTCTGTACTTTTCAATCTCTCTAAAGATGACGTTTGCCAGTACATTGTGAAAAGGCCCTTAAACAAAGAAGGTAATGAACTTTGGACCAAAACACCCAAGGTTCAGAGCCTTGCTACTCCATGGGTCTTGCAACGCAAACCAGGTTGGCATATAGCTCTGAAGAAACAATGCACTAACAAAAATAAGAAAGAGGCCATAGAATATGCTGAACTTTTGGCTAAGAGAATGAAAGAGGGCAAAGAAAAACACCAGAACAAACTGCCATGAGACGTAGGTTGTCCTGTCTGACAGCTTCTACATCTAAGTCTGAGTTCAGTCAAAAATGAGATTTTCTAAAATTAACAAATAGGATCAGACATCATATTTCAAAAAAAAAAAAAAAAAGAGAGAGAGAGAGAGAGATCCAATCAACAAATACAGGTTTTTTAAAAAGCATAGCAAATGGAATAGAAGCAGTAATTAAAGGTATAGCAGAAGAACAATATCCAAATAAAATACATCAGCATGGCTACATGAAAAGAACTTTAGTCTCTCAGTCAAACAGACACCAGAATAATGTTTAGAGAATTTTAAATGAAAAAGCCTGAGATACAAGAATATTTCATATTGAGCCATGTTGTTATTAACAAAAGAATGCAACAAAAAGTCATTTTCAGATATTCAGAGGTTCAGAAAGTAACCCACATCTCCTAAAAAACAGTACCTGAAAATATGAGGCAACCAAAAAAAAAATAACCCTGAAACTAAAGGAATGTTTACAAATGGTACTGTCTAAATAGATTAGTGGTTATGCTCCATAATAAATTTATAGGTAAAGTTGAGTCCAAATTGTTCTATTGAAATTTAATACATAAGTTTTTGAAAGAAAAGATTAACGTAGGGAGCTGAGTGATAAAAAGCTAAAATAAGCTAAATTCCTTGTATTACACAGATAAAAATAACTTTTTCTTGAATTTTATAATTACAACTGCTTTTCTGTATATATGCTGTTAAAATGATTTATGAATCTATCCTTTTTTTTTAAGATTTATTAATTTCAGAGAGAGAGGAGGGGAGAGAGGCAGAGAGGGAGAGAGACATTAATGTATGGTTGCCTTTCACCTGCCTCCAGCTACAGACCTGGCTGGAGACCTGGTTTGCAAACTGGTTATGCGCCCTGGCTAGGAATGGAACCAGCGACCTTTGGGTTCACAGGCTGGCACCTATCCACTGAACCACCAGCCAGAGCTGAATCTATATTTTTTAAAAAGCTATTTTATTTTATGTTTTAGAGAGAAAGGAAGGAAGAGAGGGAGAGAAACATCAATGTGAGGGAAACATGGATTGGTTGCCTCTCACACACCCCTAAATGGTGCCCTGACTGGGAAATTGAACCTATGACTTTTTAGTTCACAGGCTGGCACTCAATCTACTGAGTCACATTAGGCAGGGCGGTATTTATCCTTTTTAAAAAAATAAAACACATAAAATACAGTCTATACTGCAACCCCCTCCCAACCCAAAACAAAGGAAAAAAATAAACTAAAAGAATTAAAAATAGTGACAGATAATGGTATATCATAGAAACTGTAAAGCTAAAAAGAAACATGAATGGTTCTGACATGGGATAAGAAGGAGAGCTCAAGAAGAGAAGAAATAAAGGGTCTCTAATTTGATAAAAGATATTTACAGTGCTACTAGTCTATGAACTAGCTATTTGTTATAGGTCTGCAACAGGACAAGTATAAAATTGTAAAGTATTTAAAAATTCTTATAGCAGTCTGACGGAATTCTACTTGTTTATAATAATAAAAAGAAAGCTTGTATTTTGCTTGTTGGTTCTTTCTTATTTCACTTTTTCAGTAATTACTTTTAATGTTGATTCTTGACCACAAATAGTTTGAAAAGCACTCCTTAAAGACACGAGTTATGAAGCTTTATGTGCCAAATAACATATCAAAATATATGTTAAAACATTTAGACATGCAAAATAAAAATAAAGAACAAAATGTGGGGGGTGCAAAAAAAAAAGAACAAAATGAAAACAGAAAGACTCTCATTCCATGAGAGACTAAAATTTTTTTTTTAATTTAAAGGATTAATCAAGGAAATAATAGTATGCTAACAATTTGATATCAAATAATGGAAAACTTCTTTTTAATTATCAAAGAAACACTTAAAAAGATATTAATGATATAATAGACCCTAAAGAACATCTCAAACATTTTTTTAAAGATTTTATTTATTTATTTTTAGGGATAGGAGAAAGGTGGGAGAAAGAAAAGGAATAAACACCAATGTGTGGTTGCACCCCCACCTGGGGATTTGGCCAGCAACCCAGGCATAAGCCTTGACTAGGAATCAAACCAGTGATCCTTTGGTTCATAGGCTGGCACTTAATCATCTTGAAAAATTAAAAACCTATGAAGAAAGGGTCCACCAACTTTAAAGACTTGAAAAACACATTAAATGACTCAAAACATTCTACTCCATCCAGCCTCCCAGTTTTCTGATCTCCTTCTATATAAAAATCAAAGGAAGAACTCAAAAGTATTTCATAATGTCAGACGCTGCACATACCATAGATGCCTCTAACCTTTGTCCAAGCTTCCTACAATCTTATTTAAAGTGTAAGATATTATTTAGGTAGTAGTTAACATCATTGCTTTCTCAAAAACTTAATGGTCTGTTTCTCTGTCTTTCTTCCCACTAGGTAAAGGCTAGCTTAATCTATCTACCCTAATATAGCAACACTGTAAAGGCTAAATGAATAGGTAAAGGATTATTATATAAATTAGAGCAATGCTTGAACTATTACCACTACATGTGTTGTAAAACTCAAAGCAACATTATTGATAACTTATACTATGTGACACAGTATTTTCCATCTTTGTGACACAGTCTAATCATCTAAAAAAAAAGTTCTCCAAAAGATGATTCTACTTCTTGGACTGCCTGTCAAAAGAAGTGGTCTCATGATAGAACCAAACCTAGGAGAGTAAGAAGTAAATCAAAGATAGGATCCTTTTGAAACAGTTCATTTTAAGTCACAGAATTTTAAAAGGTTAACTCTCTAAATAATATGTGATAAAGTCAAGAATTGTTTCTCTCATTTTCATGTCTAATATTTAAATCTAACTTCAACTAAATGCTCTAAAAGACTCATTTAAGACATAAAAGCTCTTTATAAAATAAACTTATTTAAAGAAAAGCTATTTAAAGAAAAGCATAAGAATAAATAAAATAGGAAAAAATATTTACAACTCAATTCTGAGACCAATTTTTCTAATATATGAAGAGCCCCATGGAATTAATAAGCAAAAGACCAACTGGCAGCAGGAGAATGGGTGAAAGACAGACAAGTAGTACACTGAAATGGAAATACAAATGGCTTTCAAGAGTATGGAAAGATACTCATTCTCATTCATAATAAAAGAAATGCACATTACAACTACACTGAGATCCATGTTTTTATCTAATAAACGGGCAAAGGTCAAAATAGTTGAGAATAATCTTGGTGAAGACATGAAAAGTCTCATATTGCTGGTGGGAGTACAGATCAAAACAATCTTGTATTATAGTTTTTACCTGATGAAGTCTTGTAAGACATTTTAAAAATGCTGCAGACAAGAGATACTGACTCTAGGCTGTTGGTCATTAAAAAAACAAAAACAAACGCAAAAAGGGTTATAACTGTCTGCTTTTACAGAATTGTTTCTGTAATGAAGCAGACTGGTAGGCGAGTTTAAGAAACTTGGACAATGGGCGCAGCAGTTCTGCTCTCCCTGCTGCTCACCTCGTGATAATTTATTGCGTGCTTACTGGGTGCTCAGTTAGATACTTGTTGAGCAACGGGACCAGGAATGATGCTAAGAGATGATGAGAATAAAAGAAAACAAATCAACTCAATTTACTTGAAGTGTTGAATAGATTGCTTACAGGGCACGTCACACTGGCAAATGTTTCCTGTCAAATGAGTCAGCCAGCAACGGTGGTGTAGTAATAACCCCCTAGCGAGTCCCACACTCAGGAAACCTCTCCCACACTGACTCAGGGTTTGGTCGTGCCATCTGCTTTGGCCCATGGTACAAGGAGAAATATGTGAGGCTTGCCTTCACTTGCTGCTCCTGCAAACCCCAGTCTTGTCTCCAGATGAAGGAGAACCTTCTGAGACACATGGCCCTCCAATGCCCCAGCCAACAACCAGCACCAAAATACCCATGAGTCAAGTAAGACTGTCCTAGACCAATTAGCTTCCAACTGACCTATCAGCTTATCGCAGCCGCAAAAGCCAGCCCAACCAGAAGCAGGAACAGAGCTTAACAGAGAGCCCAGAATCATGGCTAAAAAATGGCTACTGTCTTACACCACTAAGTTTTGGGGAGGTTTGTTATTGCAAAATCTGATACAGGTTGACTAGTGGCGAAGGAAAATTTCCAGTTTGTTTAAATTTTGCAATGAAAATATATTCACTTACTAATCTAATTAAACTACACTTATAAAAATATTGTATATCAAATTGAAAATAAAGTCCTACCATCACCTTATAAAGACACATAGATACAAAATAATTCAGTCCAAATGGGAACATGAATTTGAGAGGGGACATTAACATTGCTCAGGAAAATAAAATGGGTCAGTACAGAGTATCCAAAAAAGTAGTAAGAATATCTTCACCATCATGCCTCAGTAATGGCTATTATCAAATTCTGAAGTACTAGGAGACATCTCGTATTCTATGTCTCCACTTCTTCTGTTTAGGCAGGTAACAACCATTTATTGTAATACATGTTCTCTCATTTTAATCCTCACATGCCGTGAAATAAACATATGCTGAATAACTTCAGGCAAAAATTAATTGACCTACACATGCCTCATTTTCTCAATTTTAAAATGGGGATAATAGTAGCTATTTTAAAGCTGTTGTGAAAATTAAATCACTTAAAGCAGGACACACAGGAAGGGCTCCATAAATGGTTCCCCACCTCTGTTAGTAAAATAATGTAAAATTAAGGTCTTTTGACTAACCAAACCTGGCTTCTATTTTTAAGTCACTAAGCATCATCAACCAAGGAGTAACCATCAAAATTCATCTGAAAGCCTTTCTAATGACTCCATGGAAAAAAGGAAAAAACAATGTTACTTAAAAAAAAAAAAAAAGCAAAACAAAATGAAACCTGGCAATATATGTAGAAAAAAATATGAAGAAATTTGAAACTCCAGGCACTAACGAATTTACTCTGTCCATATTCCACAATCCTTAAGTAGGTTTCAAAGCCAAAGGCTTTCTTTTTGCATATGTTAGCAATTTACAAAAGGCGAAACCAAGAAGAGAACAATAAATCCTATTGGTCATCTTTACTGTGACCTCTGGCACACAAACTTTCAACATGTTCCATCACCATGTAAAAAAAAGGCATTACTGATGGCTTTAGAAAATAAGGCTCTTTCACAAGAGATTACACTTAACCTAACCTGCAGCATAGTTCCTCCTTGATCAATGGCTTAACACTGTCCTTTTTCAAGGCAAGATTGTCCTGGACACTTAACTGTGCACGTGTGTATACCTCAACAGTTTAAAAGAAAAACAAAATCAGGCCTGGGTGGGGCACTTATAAAAAACTGTCAAATATTTTTAAGTGTTTTGAACAGGTAATTAATTACATAACCTGTAGACATGTGAGTCAGTGACCAACTGTAAAAAGCCTTATGCCACAATGTGCAGGTATTTTAGTTTGTCCTATTGTGAGGAATGAGTAAATGCTACAAAATTCCACTTTTCATTTCAAGTCAAACATTTTTTAAGTGAGGTAAATTTTTTTTTAATTTTTATTGAATTGTTGGGACTGACATTGGTAAATAAAATTTTATAGGTTTTAAGTATACACTTTTGTAATACATCATCTGTATATTGACTTATGTGTTCAAGTCAAACATTTCAAAGAGTGCTTCCTATATATAAAAACAATGTGGCCATTCCGGCATTAGAAGGGTAAAGTAACACTTATTATGTTACTATGTATCAGGCACTTGCAGGTCATTTATTTAATCGTAACAATCCAAAGAGGTTGACATTATAAACTCATTTTACAGAGGAGGAAATTAAGGTTCACAGAAGTAAAGTAACTTTCTCTGTGTCACTTAGCAGTAGACAGCAGTGTGGAGAGCACTGGGGGTGACAGGAGGCACCAGGGGGCAGTGCCATGTGACTTATTCCTACAGACAAACACAACACTGAGCATAGTAAGTCCTTGATCACAATGTGAAAGGGGACTAGGGCTATGGGAAACCAAAGAGATAATCTTTTAGGAATGGGCAAAGGAGTCATAGGAGGCTTTCAAGAGGTTGACATTTGGGTTGTCACTTTAAGGATGAGTAGGATTTATCAACTTCAATGCCAGGCTCACCCCCACCCCCCTCATCCCCAATATATTAACCAAAATAAATTACTTACTTGAAATTGAGAAAAACAATTTTGAGAGAAATCTTCCTCAGATATATTACTCCATAGTTTTAAAACAAATAATATGATGACAGTTTAATTTTTAGGTTGCTTTTATGTGGCTTGTCTTGGTTTTTATTCTGAAATGAAATTTAGATTAGTCATTTTCTTGTTCTGAGAAACTAGGAGTATGCCAACATGTTTTAACTTCACATTTTTTCAAATATCAACATGTATTTTTACTTACAAAGTCTTTCATCATCTCAAACAGAACCTAATTTAATATATAAATTACTTTGAAGTGTAAATATATATGCAATATAAGATATTTCTTTTAATTCTTGTTATATTTCCTTGGTAAATGGAAGAAAAATAGAAACCTGTTGTTATATTGTTATATATTATACAAGCATTTTTGAGGTAACACACTTTCTTTTGTTTTTTTGAATTGTTTATATAATAAATGTTCTTTCTACCCAAAGAAAATTTTTAAATTGCTCCCAAGGAAATTGACCTCAAATTCTTAGTACTTCCCACAGCTATAATCTAAAAAGAAAATAGAATTGGACAAAAATAAAGGGCTAAATTTTCCAATGACAATTATGACCCTTTTTTCCCCTCAGAATTTACTTTGCTAGACATATATTCAATTTCTGCTGCAGAAAACAGTTCCAGTTTGCCAGTACTAATTAAGCAACAAAAACATTTTTCATTACAAAAGGAAATATTTTAAAATCTAGAGAAGTTGGAAGAAACATAGATCATCTAGAAAACTTAAAAAGGAATGCCCCTCAAAACCAAACCAAAATACCACCTACACACCAAAAGGTTAAATAGACTGTCAGAAGATTTTACTTATAATTTATTTTTGTCTCAAAGATGCATCCATTTTAATGTTTAGACAGTGAAGTATTTTTTTTTTCTCGATTGCCTAAGGCACCTGCCTTATCTGTATCTTACCTAGAAACTATAAATTAACACAATTTCACCCAAAGTTTACTGTACCTTAACTCCTATTATTTCCTTTCCTATTGGTGTCATTGTGGTGGTGTTCAAATGGCATCCAGGTACCAAAGTGACAATATATGTTATACCATACCATATCCCGTATTTCAATGTTTCTAAGTAATTCTTTAAAATGCCAACATTCTTTGAAGTATAGTTAGTCTCAACCAATCTATTGAAACCCAAATCATTTCCCGCTCATATATTAATTGAATAAATTATAATCCAATCAAAAGCAAAACAAGAGAAAATTTAATATTAGCACCAGAGAAACTTGAAAGGTCTCTGGATAGGAAAGCCCTTTTTCTTTGGAAAAAAAATTTTTAGATACAATTCTAACATCAATTTTTATAAATCTTTTCTAAATCCCTCTTGCTATAATCTAACCTTTATTATTATTACTTGTTAAAGGCAATACTACAGTCATCATAACACAAATACTAAAACCTATTCCACAGGAATATTTTTAGCACTATTGGACACAGTAGACTTTCAAAGATTTCTAAGCTGCGTACATGCAGTTCTTTTCATAATAGTTCCTCTGAAGTTCTGTATGTTCATCTTTTAACTATCAATGCCTTTCTCCAATTATCCCTAAGATTTTGGTGGGTCAGTGTGAGGCAGTAAAAGCTGAAGTTTTCAGACCAGGCCCCACACCAACCAACTATATAGGACACTAGACAAATCCTGACCATACCTATCTAGATTTCCATTTTCTTAACGTAAAATGAAAGGATTTTACCAGAACAGTGTTTCCCAACCTGTTCACATTGTAAATAATATATGTTCAGCACACTGGCCAACAAGAGGAAGTTTGGAGTCACTGACATAATGTTTGGTTAAAAAAAAAAATTGTTACAACCTTTATATAATTATAGAAGAAAATGTTTAAATTGATTAATTCAAATCCAACAACCATATTTCAAAATAACAGTGCTGCTTTATTTTTGCAGAACACACATGCACTATTAGGCAGTCACTTCGCAGCCAAATTAAATGGCATATTAGACACACATCACTGGGAGGAGCCAATAAAAGCAACATCTCTGCTACTCTGTCCTCTCATCATTAGAGGGCTGCACCTTGCACTGGGTGACATGCTCCTCAGGTACCCAGAAACAAACTCCAATAGTAATTCCAGGAATCCTTCTCCATAAGAAGTAGCTACACACTCCATGGCTGCCTGAAGTAAATTCCAAAAAAGTAAAGTACCTCCTTTAATGCACTCAAGATATTAAAAGGTGAGGTAACTGCTAGTTGTTCACCATGCTATCTGCTCACACGAGCCCCACAGCCCTCCTTCAGATCCCACTTCTAGGCCAACCTCTAGTAAGTCACAGAACATCAACTGGGAGCTTTGAATTAGGAAACATCTAGCAAACCCTAACAGTGTTGCAGTAATCATTTGACAAGTGTTTACAACTACGTAGGGTCTTTCATTTTTGAAAGCATAGCATAACTCCTGCAAGCATAGCATAACTTAACAAATTAACTTTGAATTGCTAGTACATGCATATGGTAAAAATTATTCAAAAATTGCCAAACAGTATGTAAAAAAATTTAGTCTTCCACCTTTGTCCTGTAGGCCACCAGTTCCCCTCACCAACTCTCATGTATCCTCCCAGAAATATATATATGTTGATATTTACATGTCAATACATATTTTATATATACATATATATCACATATATTTTAATATATATGTATATTAAAACCATACAAACGGCAAGGATGTTATACATGGAGTCTTACATCTCGCTTTTTTCCTCTTAATAGCATCCTAACAGTACACATAGTGTTGCCTTATTATTTTTAATAACTACTGCCTAGCATTCCATTGAATAGATATACCATCATTTACTTACCCATTCCCTTACAGATTTGTGTTTAGGTTGTTGCCAGTCTTTTGCAATGACAAGTAACGCTGCCACAATTATTCTTACATGTTCATTTGACATGTACATAAAATACTTTAGAAGATAAAATTCTTGAATAAAATTACCAGTTCAAAATATATGTGCCTATTTAATTTCAAAAGATTTCCAAATTGCTTTCCACAGAAAATGGACAGTTCATATTCCTACCAGCAATGTACAAGAATGACCATTTCCCTTTCCTCTCACCCTCTCCAAGTTATACTTGCAACCAATCTTTCCTAATTTGATAGCTAATAAAAGCCATGTTGTAGCTTTTATTTATATTTTCATTATAAATAAATTCTACATCTTTTCACATGAATTCTCTTTGCTCATTTTTTTACTAGATTACTTCCTAGTTCTTTGCATATTAAGAGGCAATTAGTCCTTTGTGAAAAGAGTACAAATAAGACTTACCAGTCTGTTTCTCTTTTCACTTAATGATTTTTTCTCTACACAGAATTTTATTTTTGTATTGTAAAACTCAGCAATATGGCTTTGGTTCTATTTCGTACTTTGAAAGGACTTCACCATTCCCAGATTACATTAAAAATCATTACCCTACACTTTTTTGCTTGTTTTCATATTTAAATCTTTTGACTCATCAGGAAGCAAAGTTTTTATTTTTCCAGATGACTAACTAGCTACCTTAACAGTATTAACTATGTATTCTTATCATATATATATATGATTTCTTATATATTTCTGGTCTCTGTTCTGTCTCATTGCTGCCATGTCCCAAAACCATACTACTTTCAGAACATTTTAAAAATCAGTTTACATATAAATGAGTATAATAAAACCAGAAATTACTGGCTTGCTTTAATATAAGAATCGTTTTTGCAGTCCCTATGTTGAATTTATATAATCAAGTTCAACACTATCATCATGCAATTATGCACTTTGGTTGATACTTATCTTGGTGCTCAATATGAATCTCAAATCTTTTTTTTATACTGTTATTTATGAACCATATCTAAAAAGCAAGTTTTTCTAATTTTGTACATGGTCAGTTTTTTATCAAATTATAAAATCAATACATGTTCTCTGTAGAAAGTCTGAAAAATACAAAACACACCTTCCAGAGAGAGAGAAACAACCTTAAATATCGGTGTATTTTTCCTGTATATTTAATAAATGACTATTTTGTAAACTGCTTTTTTCACATAATATCTTGACAGCACTTTCCCATTTCATTTTACATTTTTCTAAAACATGTCTTTAGTGACAAATTCTACTATACGAATTATGTCCAATCTGTATAACCATTTCCCAATTGTTGGACATTTGGGGTTGTTCTCTGTGATGACTATCATCTGTTGAGACTTATTCCCACAGCAAATGCTTGTTTCAAGCACTGTAGAAAGCTTTGGCTGTATAATGCCGAGCAAAAATGAACACATAACCAGTATTTAGGGAGGTTACTGGGGAAAAAAGACATTAATCTCCAACATATATAAAATTACAATTATAGCAAGTGTTATGAAGGACAGTTTATGGAGTTCTGAGAGTCTGTGATAGGGAAGGCTTCCCTGAGGAAAGATATATCAACGTTTAGGTGAAGGAAAAGGAAAAATATTCTAGGCAGAGGGAACAGCAGGTACAAAGGCCTCATTGTGGGAGGGAGCATGGCAAGAATAAGGGACTGAAATAAGGCCAATATGGCTAGAATGCAAAGAGCAAGGCAAGAGGAACATGGCTCAAGCCATGACTAGATAGAAAGGTCGGGGCCAGACTATAAAAGACCTTGTAAGAAATGGAGATACCAACACAAGACATTTAGCTTTGCCCTTATCCTAAATGCAATGAATAGCTACTGAAGCATATCAAGTGGTAGGGTGATATAATAATCAGGTTTGCGTTTTGAAAAGATCCCTCTTATTACAGTGCAGAAAATAGACTAGAAGGGAATAGAATGGACTGGGGTAGACCAAGATTAGGAGGCTACTGTCGCAAATGCATCCAAAAAACACTAGTTTAGACTACTAGGGTGGTAATGAATAATGAAAAGAAGTAGATGGATTCAAAAGATAATCAAACTTAGCCAAAAGATTTACATTTATAAATTAAAATCCCTCAAACTGGAATTATTGGGTCAAAAAAAAAAAAAAAGAACATTTCAAGGATTCTTAAATGTATTGCCAAGCTGCCCTGCCAAGAGCAATTTTCGCTTCATTTGTAAATTACCTTGTATCTGTTCCTCTATTAGAATTTTAAAATTCTTTTAAAATTCCTTTAAAATGACTTAATCCATACTTCCTTCATGAAGCCTTCCCTGACTCCCCTTTATGCAACCTGAACATGTCATTACACTTGTCATTCTTTGAGGCCTGGCTCTTATTCACATTTCTACAATAGTCCAAGCTATGTTTGACTTATGTTTACATATCTATCATCTCTATCATACTGTAAGCTTCTGCAGGGTAAAGGATGTTAATAACGACTGGCACCTAAAAAGAAAAAAAAAAAAAAAACATAGCTCAACATTACACAATAAGTTCTCATTAAGTGTTCACTGAATGAATGGCATCATGTACTCTGTGTCCATAGATTTAAGAAGACTCCTGCTTAAGCCTCTGATTTACTAATTGTTATTTTAAATCAAATATAATACAAAACGCTAATAAATTTTGCCACTCAGGATGTCAAATACCTACTAAGTGACTTAATTTTTTGTGGTAAATCACTAAATCTTAGTAATGTTCCTGAATCTTTCTAAGAACTATATCAATAGGCATTGTGTATTCTTAAACTATTTCAAAATAGTCTAGCAAAAGGCTATGAACAAACAAGATTTTATTAGAGAAATTATTTGTAATCTGCTGATAAATGCCACAGTTTTCAAATTTTTTAGTCATCTCAAGCTTATGTAATAATCCACAAATTCATTTTAAAAATGAGGTTATTAAACAACTATAAAAATCTATAGAACATTTCTGAATTTTCAAGTTCTTATGTTGAAACATTTGATTTCATGTTTTACAGTTAGCATCTAGAATATTTTAAATTTTCACGAGCTGGAAAGACTCAAGAGGGGATTGGCAGAGTTCCTTACAGTCATCTTAAAGACAAGCAGCTCCCTCTATAGTCTGTTTGGCCTACTTTGTTTAATTACTTGCTTTGTGAGGATTTCACTCACACTTTTCTATTTACTCCTACTCTGTTTCTCAGCAGGGAAGCTTTCTGAAAGGGTAATTTTGTTGAACCTGGTGCTGAGAAAACTGAGAGCCATCTAAGCTCAACACGGAGTAACATCAAGCCATTAGGCAAAGTTGGGATGTGGAAGCTGGACAGTTTCCCGGGTCCACCTGAGTTAGCTCCTCACAATGAAGCCTGAAAACACACTGACTGTACTTTGTTACTTATAGCCTTGCTTCCCTCCCTTAAACAAGTTATCAAAATGTTTTTATATTGCTCAGTACACTCTTATGCCAAAACAATTTTCAAGACATTTTAAAAATGTCCAAAAGACAAGCAGAATTTTTTAAAAGAAAGGAAATAATTCCATCACTCACAAGAAAATTTAACCAATTCTCTCAGGAATCAACATCCTCAGTAAACAAGGGTTTAAATCAGTCAGAATTTACCAATCAAATTTGAACATGCTACTTTCTTTATACCTTTTCAAATTTCACAACCTTTAGAGGAGCTTTGAAAACTAAGACAATTTAAATTATTTCTTAAATTACCCAAGATATACTACCCTCAAAAAACAGGGCAATCTGACGTCAACTGGACTATTTTCTAAAGCAGAAAAATACTTTTCATGCAATAACAGAAAAACTGAACTGGTAAAAATGTAATAAATGAATCAGGTCCAAATTTATAATATAAATTTCAAATCTCCATTTTTTGGAGTGAAAATTTCTTCTGCTGCCATTTTTCTGGTCTCATTTGTAAAGCAAACTCAGTTTTAAAACATCTTGTCTCCAAACAAAGACAAAGAATTTAGGATTTCCAAAATTAATTGTTATATATGAGATACTTAGCTATGGTACTTTATTAACATAGGTTTATCAGGTGTTACAATTTTTCATTAATTTGTTTTACTAACTCATGAATCTATAAATATAGTTTGTACTTTCAAACAATGAAACTTTAGTGTCTTCATTAAAAGTTCTAGCATTTGGACTTAAGTTACCAAGCCAGACTGACCTCCTTTTTATATTAGTTGTTTTCAAGTTTTATTTTACTGGGTGGACTAGAATAGTTTTCTTTGGGGAAAGAATCCAGATTCGGATATTTGTACAGTTTTTGTTTATATTTAATTAATACTAATTTTACTGGGAGTTTTGTCTGACGTGCTAAATATGCTGGCTTGATTTCTGAAAGCTGTAAACTATAAATGTATTGCAGCGACTTCAAATTTTTTCACCTGTTGAGAAAACAAATTTTTTTTTAATGTGGGAAACTGTGAACTACACTTAAAGCAAATTCAATTTGATAATCCATAACAAGCTGAAGTTCAGATTTCTGTGTAGCAAATTTTATATTCTCAATACATGTACAAAAAGCCTTACTTTTATATGCATTTACATTATATATTTATGTATATATATATATATATATATATTTAAAGTTTGGGAGCTTTTTTTTTGCAGGGGTAATCTATTGTAAGATGTCCAGAAGGGAAGAAATAAATATTTCTTATTGTATATTGTAGTTCACGTGTATATTTTTTAATATTTAGAAATGCAAAAGTACAACATATTCCTTATTTTTAAAGAATACCTTTTCATGTAATAGAATTATTATTAGCTCACAGCGAAAATATATTTCCACAAACAAAACCTTCCATGAAACAGCCTGAAAATCACTCAGGGATACATAAGTCACTCAGGGATACATATTTAATGACTTGTGCAGAGAGAAAAAAAAAACTGTAGAAAAGTATTCCAACCTTACAAACTGTAATACACAGAAATGCCACAGTATATCCTATGAACGTTTATTTATAAATTGGAAATCTAGCTGAACAGAGCTATATCAACATCACTATCCTTTTCTCTGCACCTAAAGTAAGGACAGTCTATTACACTGAAATTCCAATTAGACACAAAGACAGCACTACTATATTTAAAAGGGCAGACACTCTATAAAGTGTCACACTTTGAACAAAATGTTAACAGCACTCAAATTTCCCATCTTACAAGGTCCATGTCATCAAAATCTTTTTTTCACTATTTTAAAAGGAAATCACCAAACCTCACCACAACACTGGCATTTTTAACAAAGAGGATTCACATTAACAGACAGCTAGCTGGAAGGGGTGCTTGCGTTTGGGAAAGGAGCGCTGTTGCTGTGGCAGTCTACAGAAACGGTAGTAATAAGACGAATGGCGATCAGGGCAAGCATCAAGTAGGAAATGCTATCAGCTCAAGTCCCACAGGACAATACAGAGCTAGAAGTAAAATCGCCCCTTTCTGGAGGCAGCTCTATTATTTCATGTAGGCAGTTCAAAGCACGTAGACAAGCAAAACAACTAAAAATACCCTGTAAATTTGGCCACTATCCTATTTCCACTATTATAAATTTCCAAGAGCTTTGGAGAAAGCAGCTTCTGTCACCGTTGTTTCCCCACTTTGTTGTTCAAAAATATTTTTTGGTTTATGTATACATGTACTTACAACGCAACTCTACAACCCAGCATAGGGGCATTTGAAATGTTTGTGTCCCTAAGAAATGTGAACTATATTAAGTGGGAGGTTTCATGTTGGGCACCGAAAACACTCATTTCCTTCCTCCAAGGACGCAAATTTCCCTGAAAGCATTGCACCTGAAAACGCTGCCCGGTCCCCAGATTCCAAGGCTGTAAACTCTCGGGAGTCACGACCTACACACACGCAAGCTGATCCTTACGGTCACTTCAATGAAAAAGATAATCTGGCTCCAGGCGCCACTCTTCAGCCAACTGCGTCTCCGGAAGGGGCAGAGGAGAGCGCTGGTAATAAGTGGCAATGAAGAGCGACTGACAACAGGGCTGACACTTTCCCACTAAACCATTACAGAAAGGGACACTTGGGAGACGCGGGGGTGGGCGGGGGTCCACTAGCGACCGACCTCAGAAGCGGGGACCTGGAAACCCATTCGCGCAGGACGTGGCGCGGCCACCTGGGCCAGCCTCTGGGGCCAGAGCCATCGGCGATCGCCGGCGCTCACTCCCCCAGCCAGCGACCCCGGAGTGCGCTTCCAGCTCTCGGCCACCGCGCGCCGGGTAAACAGCAGGCGCTCGCCGCCCGGCGCCCAGGGGCGGGGGAGGGCGCAGAGGGAGCGCGGACCCACATTTTGCGCCGCTTGTCACGCACTGGAGGCAAGGCGGAGGGCGGAGGGGGAACGCGGCAGAGCTCCTCCGAGAGGGCTGGCGGCGTGCGCGCGTGTGCGCGGCGGGGAGGGCAGCCCCGGCGCCCCGCTCCCGCCCGCTTACCTGCCGGGGTCGCTCCGAAGACTCGCACTACCGGCACCTTCTTGACAGGGGCTTGGGTGAGGGGGGATTGGCAGATATCCAGTCCCTGCAGCGGGCTGGCCATGTAGTAGTCGGCAGTCACTATCCTCACTGAAAACATGTTCGCCGCCGCCGCCACCGCCTCCTTTTCACTAGTGACCTGGCAGCGGCGGCAGCAGCAGCGGCGGCAGCTCCTTCCGCAGCGGCGTCCCTACAGCAGCAGCGGCGCCCCCTCCCCTTACACACAGACCCCGCGAGCGGCGGCGGGCGGGGCGGTGTAGGCACTGTTGTCGCCGCCTTCTCAAGAGCACCCGGTGAGGGGCAACAGGAGACAAGCCCTCGCGCTCTCGTCGGTGCTGGTGCTGGTGCTGCCGCCACTGCCGCCACCGCCGGGAATCACACGGGCTCCTCGGTCCCAGGCTGCAGCTCTTGTTGCCATGATGATGATGTCACGGACGCAACCACTGGGGGAGGGGAGAAGGAGCTGTGTGTGTGCGCGCGTGTGGGGCGGAGGGAGGGCTGCGAGTGGTTGGGGGAGGGGACGCGGCGGGAAAGGGAAGGAGCGGGCGGGCTCCGGAGCGGGACACCCTGGCGGAGGTGTTTTCTTCCCCGCCCCGCGGCTCGCAGGGGAGGGTGGAGGCTGGCGGAAAGCAGGGCCGGCACCCAGCGTAGGGGATCGATGACTCGGCCCGCGGGCACGGCCACCTGGGTGAGGGGCCACGGAGGGGGCGGTGGAGTGCCGATGTCATGGATGGGCGCGGAGGGGCATGCGGGAGGGGGGCGCCAGTGTTCGGGGCCGTTTTGGCAGCTAGGCGGGATTGGCCGGAGCCGCGGCACTCGGCTCGCCGACCGCCATTTCGCTTCCCGCAGAGAAGGCGGGGGCAGCCGCGGAGACGGCTTTTGACGAGGTAAGGAAACCCGCCCGCGGGAGGAGGGAGCGGAGGCTCAGATCTCGTGCTGCCGCGGCCTCGCGGGAGGGGCGGGGGCGCGCGAGCGCGGGCTTCGGCCTATAAAAGGGCCGCCCCGGCGCTCCTTCCCGAACATGCCGCGCTCTCCGCCACGCGTTCTTGTTCGCGCTGCGGAAGGGTCTGCACCCGGTTCCCTAATGTGCTTCCTTCACGCTCAGCTCTGTTCAGCTTTGCCAGGAGTTGGCAGAGCCAGTGCACAGGAATGCCCACTGCTGTGTTTTCCTCCCGCCCCTTTCGTTCCCCCGCTCCAGGGTAGCCTTCCTTGGGCTGCACCCGGGGTGGGCGGGCTGCGTCCAAGTCGCACGCGTGTACATGTAAGGACTTGTCCGCTGCTAGTGACTTCCTCCTCTCCCTCCCCCAGAGGATTAGCCTTTCCGAGAAATTTTCGGCAAAAAGAAAAAAAAAAAAAAACGATGAAAGGCGCCGCGTTAGTGGCGGACTCCCAGTGTAAATTCATTAACAGGTTGTGTTAGGTTTTACTAACCGAGCGCAAAAAAGCAAAAGGGGTGAAGAGGAACCGTTAGACAAAACAACTTTATTGGGGGGGGGGGGGGGAAGCAGGTGTGAAATCAAGGGGAAAAGGGTGGAACCGTGATGCTGCATTGATCGTTATATTGGAACTGGGAGGTATGTTTGTGTGTGATTTGTATAACTTGGTCGTTAATATTGGGCGTGACCTTGAACAAATAATTTGGTTTCTTAGGGTATCAGTTTCCTCATCTGTGCAAGGAGAGTTTCACTTAAAAATCCGAAAGGGTTTCTTCCCAACAAGAAGATAAAGCAATAGGAAGCAGAAACCAGGGTTTCAAATTCTAAATATGCCACCGAATTAGGACTTTTGACTCGTTTTCAAACTACCCAAATTAGAGATCATTATTTCACGCTTGTGTTGTGCAGGTCTTTTAATAGCAAGTTGCTATTTGAAGTGGTGTGAGAGATCCTTATTGGAAACCATCGTGGTTCTTCGCATAGAAAAATCAAAAGGCTCAGAGGGATAGATCACTGGCAAGAAGCTGTCTGTAAATTCCATAACATATAATGCTAATAATTTATGCTCCAAGGGATTTGAGACTGATTACCACAGTAAATTAGCCTGCAGTTTTCAACCTCAGAACATGATTATAAAATAGGTGGCAAGATTTCTAATATACAGGAAATTGCCTAATAATATTTTTAAGAGGCAAAAATCTCTTAAATTGATTTAACTCTTAGAAGGCTATGGACGTGATTAAAAAATAGGATTATCATGTTAAAATGCATTTTCTGGCAAAATAAGTATTTTGTACAAACTGAATGTCAGATGTACTATACCAGGATTCTCAGCATTCTCTGGCCTTTGAGTGTTCTTTAAAGTTGAATATTTTGACCCTTCCTAAATCACATTTTGCGGGGTGGGGCCTAGAAATCTTAATTGTTAGCAACCTCACATACCACTGTCATCATTCTTAAGTAATATAAAATTGAAAATCCCTGTACTGTATTATAATCAAGCACATAATATTCATGTTACAGTATTCCTAGCTTGAAAAGGAAAAAAGCATCAAATTCACAGATTAGCTATTTCTAGAAAAGTGTTTCTTTCCTCTTGCTTCTTGTATCATTTACTTTTAGAAAAGGCACTTGCAACCACAATACCAATCTTTCTGGAACTCCAAAGAAAGAATGTTCACCTTTTTTTTTTTTTTTTTTTTTTTAATTTTTTAAAAGATTTTATTTCATTATTTTTAGAAAGAGGGGAAAGGAGAGAGGCAGAGAAGGAGAGAGACATCAATGTATGGTTGCGTTTCACCTGCCTCCAGCCACAGACCTGACTGGAGACCTGGTCTGCAACCTGGTTATGTGCCCTGGCTGGGGAATCGAACCTGTGGCCTTTGGGTTCACACTGGCGCCTTAACCACTGTGGTACCAGCCAGGGCCAAGAATGTTCACTCTTGAAGAAAAATATTTGCAACGTGAAATTAGGATAGAGTGATCATTGCAATTGTTTGAGTTTAAAGGAATGTTCAATTGGAAATCTGACTATCAATCACTATAAAACATTTTATGAATGTATACTGTTGAAGTATGAAAGAACCCTGGAATTTTGAGTTAGAGAATGAAATTTTTAAACCATCATTTACTGGCTAAATTTGTTTGGCCAGATCACTTTATTACTTTTCTTTTTTTTTTTAGTTTGTTTTTTCTCATCTATGAAATGGATAATTTCTGTTTTAACTTCTCAGAGATGTTCTAAGGTTCTAATGAGATAATATATGTGAAAGTAGCATAATAAACTGTTGATGTTCAGAAGTTTTAACTCATCTAAAGACAGAAAAATCATTTGAAATTGTCTTATCTAACACAGTCTGAGAAATGTCAAAATTGAACTCTGTTCCTATATCCTTAAAGCATCTCATTTTTGGTTATTTTTGAATGGCTTCTATTTGCCAGATAATTTGAGATATAGTGGGAAACAAAACAGACATGGTTCCTACCATTATAGAGGTTATAGTCTAGCATCTTAGAAATGTATTTTAGTCATATCAGTTGACATTTTATTATCTCTTCTAGGTCACTGACCTGTGCTCATCATGTCATGCATACCTGTAGTAAAAGCCTGCCCAGCCTTCTGCACCAATACTGTTTAATGTCTGTTAGCATCTGCCTATTAGCAATTTATAACCTAGAACAGAAGGCAGTGGTCACCATAATTTTTTGGCAGATGCAGTAAGATGGCTTACTCAACAATCATTCCAACATCTTTAACTTATTTTTTGTACATTAGAAACTAGAAAATTAAAAACTACAGTTTCCAGACTCCCTTGCAGCAAGAGTGGTGGCATGAGGTAAGCTGGTGAACGTTTAGCAAGGGTTGGGAGAGGAGAATGACCCTGCTTTGTAGCACTGGTCAGTTTTCATGGCGTGAATTACCCCTGATGGGGAGTTAGTTGGAGAAAATGCTAATGATAGTAAGTTGGCTTCAGCATATCACTACGTAAGACGTACTTTCCAGCAATCAGATGCACCCATTCAAGATGTAATTATGAAAGTGAGCAACAGGATACCTCAACTGATGTCTCAAGAAGATGAGATTTTCTGGCAAACACCTTGGTGGAGGCATCTGGTTCTTCTGAGTAGCTGAAGAGGAGCTCTGGCATCCAGTTTTAGAATTATAGGTGCTGACTGGCAGGTGGTAGGATGGATTCCCATGAAAATAAACTGTGATGTGAGATGAGTGTTCTTTCTAGTGTTTTCCCTGGATATTGTTTCTCCCTATGTATTATCCGTGGCTTGGTTCTCTAGTCCTCTCAGAGATCTATGAGCTAAATACTGCCCTTTAATTCCTTTCTCTTAAACTAGGTTAGTCATGGCAAGCTATAGAATTTGTGGGGTTCAGAGCAAAATGGAAAGTGTAGGGTCTTGTGTTCAAAAATCAGGAAAAAAGTGCCATATAAAGCTTTTTCTATTTTTTGTCATCTCTTCCTCAACTTGTTACGATTTTTTGATTTGCTTTTTAATGTCATTGTAAGAAAAATTACAGTTTTAAATTATTAGAATGAATTTTACCATTTTTATATTGTGCAATGCCTTTTATAAATACAAATACAAAATCATTTAACTCATTCATGGATATACCACAATTACACATATTTCATAGCTTATCCATGTATATGTATTTCATGCTTATCAGAACAGTGTAAATGCTGCATAAAACTAGCTTGACTTTATTTCCCTTCTTGATTTGCAAATATCCTACCAACCTGAGTAAGGGAGGACTGCAAGGAAAAGGAACTACTTACTGGTTGCTCTACAATTAATTTCCCTTCCTTCTATGCCATCATTTTCAGTGTTAAAAGTGATACAGGAAAGTAACTAACACACAGAAGTAAAAAAGGATATGATAGGGTTCTGTGGTCACTTGTGTTTCTTAGGATGCCAGTTTTGGTTCAGATGGAAAGCATAGCCTGTTGGAGCTGTCAGTCCCCCTGTTAGATCAGTCATAGATTATAACATGCTTGCCTTGTACTCACCTTGTGACTCCCAGGGATCCTGTATGTCATAGGTCCACCAGAATCCTGTGCTTGTGAGGCATCATGAAGACTGTACACAAATGGGGCGACAAGGGGAAAAGGACACATACATTGTCTCCTCTGCATGTATAATCCATTGGATTTCATTTGTGAAACATGTTCAAACATAAAGGTATTAAGATTTTCAAAATGGTGGCTCCAGGGCATTAAAGCAAGTGCTGGCATGCCCATGAAGTTGACCCCGAGCTCTGTGTTTCTCAAGGCGCTTCTCCTGATGTTTTGAACGAAACAGTTCATTGTGCAGAATATTTAACATCCCTGGCCTCTGTGATTGAAATGCCCCCAAAGAGGAGTTACTGCTCGCCACTGAACTAGAGTAGATGACTCTCTGCAGCTAGGAACCATAATCATTACAGATCCAAGAAAGGTCATGTGCAGTTTTTGATAGTGATTCTCAAGCAGAGCAAAAATACATAGTTAAGTTTAAGAGATTTAAAAACTCGCATATCTGGGAAGGCAGAATTATAGTGACCTTTTCCCCCCATTGCCAAAAAAATGATACCACCTACATTGGTGATGAAACAAATATTTGGGATGAAAGTTTAAAGATCAGTGGGCTTTCTGTGTCACATGCATATAAATGGTAATTGACTCCAGATAGAGGGCATTTTCTGATGGTTAAGTAAAAGGGCAGAGAACTACAGAAAATCCGTGGGAAACATCTTACTTTCATTATCTCTATCAATTAGCTGATGGGGAAAAAAGCCTTAAAGGAAAAACAGAAAGTTGTCATAAGAAACTATGGTACTTTTAATATGTTAGATTTTGAGCCTACTTTCATTGTGCCTTGATTTTGTTAAGTTTTAGGTCTTTATTTAAGAATATTCACGTCATTCGTATTAAGTGCTAAAGCAAGACATCCCAAACCACTTTGTTTCCTTTATCCCTATACTAATAGGGAACAAGGTTAAAAGCTCTAGCTCTGTAGACCTGGCCTTGCCTTGGCTCACTTGGAATGTAAGTTTTCTCAATAAAATGGGGATAGTAGTATGTTATCCTAGGTTCTAAGTCATTTCACCAAAAGCCAATTCATTGAAAGCTCATTTTACCACAGAATACTTTGGTCAAATAAATTCAAGATGAATATTCCCTAAAAGTATTTGGTAAAATATAACTGATTGTTTGGTATATTAGTTTTTAGCAAAAGTAACTGTTTTTCATCCTTATTAGGCATATTATAAGGATTAAGTGAAATATTGCAAACTAAAAAGTGCTTAGCAAAATGCTCAATAAACCTTAGCCATAACCCCTACAATATCCTGACTTCAAGCCTGAATAATCCCATTAATGTCCACATAATCATTGTCCTTCTGTAGGCTTAACTCCCTTTACAACACAGGCACTGCAATAGTCATTTACTTGGTTTCTAGGCTCATTCCCCTCCAAACTTATTTAACTCACTACCGAAAGGGTCATCTGTCTACCACACAAATTTTAAATTATCATTTACAATATGTTTTATTTCACCTTCCTTTCCATTTATCCTCTAGAACCACTGGTGTACTTGTAATTCCTTAAATATACCATTCTTTTGGAAAAAGCATCAACTCTCTATACCTTTGCCTTTCTAACTGGAATATCTTCCCCCTTCACATCTCCTGTCAAGTATTACCTAAAATGCCACTTCCTGTGTCAAGGTTTCCCTGATTTCCCCAAGATTTAGGTTCTTTTTAGACCTCCACCGCCTTTTGTGCATGCATCTACTGTAATTCCTAGATTATTGTAGTTTGTTAGTTTATCTGTCTTCTAATAGACTCTAAAAGAAAGGGACCATATCTTTCCATCTTTCCAAGTGTGATGCCTAGAATGTATCTTCAGCATTTGTTGAATTAAAAAATTAAAAGTTCTATTTACAACCCTCTCTACCACCTTCCCACCACACATCCATTTTACAGGTCAGGAAGCTGAGGCCCAAAGAAATGAAGCTATTTGGTAAGAACTCATGACTTCGCATTTCAGATCTATTACTTTATTCCTCTACTATAGAGAATTTTTTGAGTAGCATCTATACTGTAGACTAGTTAATTCTGTTGTAGGAAATAGCCTGTCTTGTTAGTGTCTTTCCATTCATTTCTAACCTAGGCAATGGTCTAGGAAGGCATAGTAATTTGACAAGATTTTCTTCCTTATTCAATCATTTGGCTGTTTTTATTTGTTTTTTAGTAAATTCATTGAGATTCAAGGTAAATTATTCTTTGTGTCATTCCTTTCCTTTACCTTCATAGAACTCAAGTTTTTTTTAACTACTGTGGTTGAATATCTGATGCATTTAGTTCAGTGGTCCCCATCCAGGGCAAGTTTGGCCCCTAGGAAACGTTTGGTGAAATATGTGGAGACCATTTTTATTATCGAATCTGAACAAGCACTACTGGTATTTTGTGGGTAAGAGTCCAGGGATGTAGATAAACAGCCCTCACAACAAAGCATTACCTGGGCCAAAGTGTCAATAGTGCCAAGGCTGAAAACCCTGCTATGTTCCCAATTGTTACTCAGTCCTTCTAGTGTCTTGCCTATGTGAAACTATGACATGTGATATGTGAAACAAACTCCTTTCCTTCCAGAAGGGATTTGGAAGCTCAAAGCAATTGCTTACATCAACTTCATCCACTCTCAAAAGACTTGATGTGGGTTTCCCCAATTTACTCATCGTACCTGCCTGGTATAAGAAAAGTATATAACTATGTATTGCCTGAATGGGTAATAAAATATTTTTTGGCTAAAGAATGGGGTTTTCTTTATTAAACTAAAGGGAAGTCAAATTGTGGTGGGAGATGAATTTCTCTCTCCTCATCTTTTTAACCAATTAATTCTTTCAGTTACAAGGAGAAGCAAAACTTCTTAAAAACAACTCTCAGCTCTCCTACTTCCATAAATTATCAGTAACAGTTTTAAGGGAGAGACCAATGAGCCTATAAATTAAAGATGATATTTGAGGAACAAAAATGAAAGAAGCTTTCAGAATAGAGCAAAATTAGAACTGATACTTGAGCTCTCCAGAACCCTCGTTTAAATTACCTGTCTAGAACTGATACTGAAGCATTTCCAGGGGATTGTGGCTAGGGAGGAAGAGACCAAACTCACATAGAGTAAGGTCAGATAAAGTTCCCAATTTAATCAAGACACAGAAACAAGGTGTTTCTATAGAATAGCATATTTCGGGGTAGTTTTCTCTGGTTCCAAAGGCCCCACTTTTCACAGCTTAAATCAGTCTAGGAAAACATTTACTAATAATCTTTGTTATTGACAGTGAACTCTTTTGGGTTTTGATCCTCATTTTGCATCCTCATTCCAGGGTGTAGATACGGATTCAACACTTAAATTTCCTCACTTTCTGAGTGAAATGCATTTTTTCAATCTTAAGGTTTTAAATGCGTAGCATATAAAATATGGAAACCATTAAAAAATATGCGGAACACTCAATCCACCCAGAGGCAGTCATTATTAGCATTTTGGTCCTTTTTTTTCCTTTAGAAAAACACAAAAACAAAAAAAAAAACCTAGAATATATTACATAATGGAAATAATGTCTCTTTTTTGTTGTTTTACATTATACCAGAGGGATTTCCCATGAAAATTAAAATTCTTCACATATATTATTTTTTCTTTTTTAGAGGAGGGAAGGAGAGAGAAATAATGATTTGTTATTCCACTTATGTATGCATTCGCTGGTTGATTCTTTATGTTCCTTGACCGGCAATTGAACCTGCAACCTTGGCAAATTGAGATGATCTTCCAAATGAGCTACCCGAATGCAGACTGCTGTGCTGTGCTGTGCTGTGCTGTGCTGTGCTATGGGCATCCGATAGTTTATCATTTTCCCCCTGATGGCAAACAACTCATTGTTTTGTATTATACATTCTTATAAATATCCTACCGAGCATTTGCTCCAACTTGGATCTTACCCTTACCTTTTCAAGGAACTTACTTTATAGTTCTGTGTGATTACATCAATTCCTGATACATGCTATGTTTCTCCTCTCCAAAGAAGAGAGAACTGTACATGATATTCTTTCTTCCTCTCTCTACCTCTTTTTGCCCAGTTCGTTTCTGCTTTAGATTTTAGGTCAAAAGTCACTTCTTCAAGGAAGCCTTCCTAAATTCAGTTTTTGATTATGGGTCTCAGCTCCATACTCTGATTGTATTGTGTTCCTTTGTTTCCATAACATCTACCTCTGATCACAGTAATCCATTTATTTGTGTATTATTTGATTAATTTCTCTGTCCCTCCTTGGACTAGACAGTTACAGTCATCTGGATAAACAGTGATTGTAAGTCTGTTTATAATACATTCTAGAGCCAATTAATGTGATCTCATTCACAATACTGACAAAATGGATTAAAGCTTGAGATTGAAATACAGTTAGTCCAAAAATACTTAATGTAGCAGGCATTATTCTAGGTGCTGGGACTATACAAGTGAAAATAACAAACATGATTTCAGCCTTCATGGTGCTTTTAGTCTAGTTTGGCAAACTTTTTCTGTAAAGGATCAGTTAAATATTTTTGGTTTTTCAGGACACATGGTCTGTCTTCACAACTATTCAACTCTGCTAATAAAACACAAGAGCAATCATCGATTCATAAATGACTGAGTGTATCTGGGTTCCAATAAAACTTTATTTAAAAAAAAAAAAAAAACAGGCTAAGACATTAGATTTGACCCATGGGCTCTTATTTACTGACCCCTGGTCTAGTGGACAGACAGCCATTTGACAGATCATTTGAGATGAATACTTTAAAAGAAAAGGACAATGCAATAAGGTTACATGGCAGAGCTATGTAAACTAGGGAGAGGAATAAAGCCTTCCTTAAAGAACATGATTTAAGAAAGAAGGGACTCATCTGGATAAAAATAGGGGCAGCAGGCTCAATGAAGACTTAAAGTGTGGAAGGAGCATGAATAGAAATTCCTTCTTAAGCTTGGCAGATGATAGGGAGTGGAAGATGAAATTGCATAAAGATATAGAATGAAAAGACAGACTCAGAGCATAGAAAAATTTTCAGTACCTAATACTTCCCTAGAGAAGGGCATGTCAGCAGGAAGTACTGAGAAGGAGCACTTTGAAGTGTAGTGGTATCAGGAAGTTGAAGATCTTACAAATACTCTCTCTGGTCTCCTCTTCCACCTGGATGTGTAGAATATTAGGTTGGGAGGTATCCTAAAGACCATGGTAACCTTAGAGAACTGAGAACTGATAGACTTTCTGATGAATAGAGCTGAGAGCTAAGCACGGAGTGAAGGCAAGTTGTAGGGTAAGGAATGCAAAGGTAGTGAAGGAATTAGAAACAATAGAGATAGGAACACATTGCTGTTATATGGTATATGTGCTCAGTAATTTTGTGATAAATGAATGGAAGGATAACAATATGAGAATCCAAGAGGGAAAGGGCTTCAGTAACAAATTGGTTAATAGTTTTGTTTGCTTAAAAGAGCTATTGATCAAAGCTAGTTTCCTTGGCTGTCTGGGAAAGCGCTCATTATGTCCTAACACAGAATAAGCCTGACCTCTATTTCCTGTCTCTAGGAAAAGCTGACATGGCTTTTTTCTTTCCTAAAGATTTCAATGAGTAGGAATAGGGACTGTCCTGTGTCAGTACATGCTCAAAATAATAGAAAATTAGAATAAGAGCAGGATTTTTCATAAATTACAGTGATAATAGCTCAACTGTTTTCTCTCAGTTACCTATATTAAATGTGTATTTCTAAACTTTTTGTATTATAGTTTTTACTTTTTATTAACTTCTTGTTGATATCTGTAAAGTATAATGTTAGTTACTGTGGGTGATTTCTAAAAAGTGAGAGATGGCTCTGGGCTCAAGCATTATGTAATTGACCAATAATTTATAAGCTTCTTGACATTTGGAATCATATTTGACATTTCTTTTTTTTCCTTGCACAGTATCAGACATATGGTTGGCACCACAGAAATAATTTTTCCCTGCCCTCTGCATTGCACCACTTGGTGACCAAATGATATCCTTCTGCATGTCTTGGACAAAATGTGCTGCTTTCTGAAGCAGGCAGTGGCATTCTGAAGTTATCAATAACAGTAATTTCAGCAGTTTGCATGTGCAGGTTCTTTGTGTAAAATTAAGCCTGTCAGTAAATAGCATGCCATCCCATTCTTTCAAGATTATAAGAAACCTTAGAATGTGTGTTTTTATACCTAAGAAAAAAAAAAATAGTGTTTGGGAACTGGACCCGGTGGTCTCACCAGATGTTTTTAAATCAGCTGGGGTAATGAGTGGTAATTTATTTTAAAAACATTGATTTTCACAAATTTATGAGAGTAGGGAACTAAAATTGTTCTTGTCTGCATTAGCAGGTAGTTTCATGTTAGCAGAGAAAACCTAGCCTTGGGATGAAAATGTGAAGCAGAGGTTCTTGCCAAGTCTGAAAAGTGGAGCAGAGATTAGTCTTAAGAATTAAAGACAACCTTACTCATTTTTCTCAAACTGCTTATTATTTCTGCATTAGTATGGACTGTTTTTAGACTAAACGCTCATAGGTAAGGTGGAAGCATTCTCTTTCTGGGCTATCTAGTTGCCTTTAGTAAGCTTTATCCAAAGTCTTTTAAGACTAAATTTATTAAAGACTGTGGCACATGGCTTAGAGTCTTCTTCTTCTTACCTTAACTTCCATCCTCATCATCAGTGAATTCATCACCCAGGTAGACAACCCACCAAACACCATGCTTGTTTCCGGTAATCTTCAGCCATTTGCATCTATTGTAACTCCCTGGAACTTGTACACACAACTGTTTCACCTCTAACCCTGTAAATGCAGCCTTCACGTTCTCTGGCCAGAACTTTCATCCTAGCTCTCTCACTCAGTTACTTCCCAGATTGCAGACAGCATCCTTGGTTTCCTGAATCTCATTTCCAGTGGGATTCTTCCGCACTCTACTTTAGCCTCTCACCCTTCTCAGATTTCTCTGACTTGGGACCTGTCAGCCTTCTACTGATTCACTTCCTTTGATCTGCCGCTTTCTGTTTAAGTTGCTTCAACACGCTCTTGCCAGGAACTACATCTCCTTTGCCCTGTTGATTTCCTATCACTCACCTGGCAAAATACCAGCCCTTAACTGGGTGCCCGTATCCAGACTGCTGAGTGCACCCAGACAGAAAGTAAACCTGCTGTGCAGGCTGGCATTTAGTATTGCATGTTCGGGGACACAAATTTCAGCTAGATCGCTCTCCATCTTGTTGGGGAGGGAAAGTTATCCGTATAATGCATTAATCTTTACCATCTGAATCTCATATTCCATATGCCAAGGTGGAGTATTATGTTTTCCTTTGTATACAGAAAATTAGTAATAGGCTTAATCATTTCAGTTACCATTATCCTCTCTCTGACTCTCTAACTTTGCTTTTGTGCTTTTTTAACCTGTTTTACTTCATAGTTTTGGGTCTAGTTCACCGAATAAGGTAAATTTCTAATGTATTTTTTAAATTAATATTTGATCTGTCGAAATGAATGTCTCAAACATAATGGAATGAAGTGTTAGTTGAAGGAAAATCACTCCTAGGGATATTTACCCTTTTCAGAGAGGCTTTTGTGGATCTAAGCAGCCTCTGATTGTCATAACTAAGGCCCAGGGGGCCCCAGGCTCGCTCCCTTTCATGCTTGCCTTTCCCACCCGCTGCCTTTCTTCATTTCTAACTACACAAGTTTTCTAAAAAAACATCCTTTTCCTCCCTAAAGTAGCAGGGAAAGAAGTGCTACTTAGATGGGGAAAGGTTACAGGTACTGTCTGGCCGTGTAGCAGGCTGGTTAAGAGTTTAGGCTCTACAGCCAATTTCCCGATTTACCTGCTCTGTGACTCCTGGCAAACTACCGAGTGTCAGTTTTTCCGTCTGAAACATATAGATGATAATACTGGTCCTTACCTCACAGCATTGTTGTCAGGTTTGAACTACTTTGTTAAATGAGTTAATATCTTAGAACTGGAAAGCACCCAGGAACTGAACTGTTAGTCATCATTTAGGAACAGCTTGTCTATTTCCTAAAACACATTTACTCATTAACAAGAAGAGACTAATGATGAAAACTAGGTGCTATTAAGTCCATTGCTTGGATGTAAAAAGTAGACTTTTAGAATTGCAAAAGACCCAGGGAATTTTTAGAACATTGGTTCTTGACTAGTAACATGCATCAGAATCACTTATAAAGTGTTTGAAAGCTGCGGTTACCCAGGCCCTCCCTGCTCTCGTCTTCCAAATCAAAATGTCTGCAAGCAAGTCCAACCCGCTAAAATGTTACGTCTTTAATTTTCATCATGAGGTTATTGAAACTTAGAATAAATGACTTGCTTAAGAGCCCACAGAGTAAGTGGGACCCTTGTCACCTGCTCCTTGCTAGATATTCTTTCTCTGTTTCTGTATTGCTTGCCAAATATATTAATTTTTAAAGACATTAATATGGTCGTTTATCCTCACAGTAATATCAGGAAGAATAATATAGGCTTTAAAAGAGTTCATTATTTAGCATTTAATTTAATTCAAAATAACAACATTTAATTTACAATTCATGCAGAGGACTGTTGCACAGTTGCAGTAAGATTTAAAGTGAGTTTTGCCGTGCTTTTCATGTGGACACTAGTCTTCGCCACTGTGCTTGCTGCCAGTTAGCACAAGGAGGGACTGTGTGTGGCAGAGCTGCCCACCCCAACCTCACAGGTGGGCAGGCAGACAAAAGCTTCTTAGGGCAAGTTAGCCATAGGGATTCAACCTTTGAGAGCTGCGATCATCTTAAGGTTGTTTTATTTTACAGTTTTAAGGTTTTTTTTAATGTGTAAAATATTCTTAGATTTTTTTCTTTTTTTGCATTCTATGAACAGTTAATGCAGAAAAATCAGTGGTTATTACAGCTTGACTGATCGGTCAACTGAAAGTCTAAAAAAATTGTAGCAAAAAATAGTCTGAAGCTGGCTTTGTATTTGGTATTGGGTACCAAGATACTACATCTCTTCAAGTATTTTTTCTTTATCCGTAATATAGAGGAATTTAAAATTATATTAGAATTGAAATGTACACTTGTGTAAGTTGGTGAAACAAATGAAGGTGCCAGGGCAGAAGCAAGAAAATGGAGCTCAGACTAAACCTTATCTCTCAAAGCAGGTCTATTTCTATTTCACTGTATTTGCTGTGACAAGCTTGTTTCCAAGGATATGTTTCTTTGCTAGAAATGATAAATAGCCGCCAGCCCAACATCGGATTCTTAGGCAACCGCATTTTGCTAACAAAGCACTCATTTGAACTTGGTAAATGCTGTACACGAGCCCCTAAAGAAGTCCAGCATCCCAGATTGCCATCAACCTGTGATTAAACTATTGTTGCTTCCCCTGTGTCTTTGCCTGATCACATACCCTTTGCTGTGTACTTTGTCTCTGGTGCAACCTTTTGATATTTTTTACTTGATGCTGATTTTTGGCTTCCTAGTATTTGATTCTCTGTTCAACCTGATCATCTTTGGGTTGGACTCACCTTCCAGTTCCAAGCTGCCAAGATTCATACACCTTGATTCCAGCAGTTCAGAAATTCCTGGCATAGGCCCTGGCTGCTACCTCAAGGGAACCAGCCCTGAACACTAGCCCCACATTATAAGCATCCATTTAATCATCTGTTCAACAGATTTTACTCATCACTCCTGTGTGTAAGGCATGAAACTTTTGGGGAATACAGAACATTAATTTGTGACAGAAATCTCCTAAAAGTTCTTAAAATCTCGTAGGACAAATAATGTAAGTATACAGTGATTATTTAAGAGGTATGTATTTGACTCTTATGAAGTATGTATACAAACAAGACATTAACAAAAGCTTCAGATAGAAAGATCCTTAACCAGGGAGTTAAGGGGTTTGGGGTACATGGGAAAATGACCAATAGGAACTGGGGTGGATTTAAAAACATTGAGAATGCTGACAGGTACAACTTGGATGTAAGGTAGGATATACTCCAAGGCAGAAAGACATTCCAAAAAGTGAAATCCAGCTAACAAGAGCAGAAAAAGTAAGTTATGTTAAAGAAACCTTATTCACCTAGATTGGTTGACAGTATAAGGAGTGGAAGAAAACCTAGGAAAATTGTTTGGAACCAGGTTATGGAAGGCTTTGAATACTGAGGAGTTGAGAGTTGGCAAGCATGTACTGTGGAGTCGAAATTTTGAGCAGAACATGTCAGTTGGCTTGATTTAGCAGTGGTGTATAGGAATGATTTGGTAGTGAGGAGATAGGCAGGCAGAGACTACAGACCAGGAAATCAATTAAGAGACCATACCGTATAATTACATCTTGGTTTTTTGTTTTTGTTTTTGTTTTTTCTTTGTACTTCACAGATGTTGCTTTGTACTTTCTGTTTTGGGGGATTTTTTTGTACAAATTGAAGGCTGGACCCCCCCCACACACCCACTAAGATTAATACTTTATTGTGATGCTCACTTCAAGGTGGTGGTCTGGGCCTGAGCCCTCAATATTTCTGAGGTATGCCTATAATCTAAAGTAGGAGGGGCCTGGAGATGAATACATTTTTCATTTCATTAAGCGCCTATTACAAGCTAGGTACTGGTGATAAAATGAGGACTAGGTCCTTGTCATTGAGGGACTTTTTAGTCTAGTGAAGCATTGATCTCTTAAAGGGTCCTAGAGAGGCTTCTGTGCAAAGTTTTGGGACCACTCTGACCCCTGCCCAGTTACTAAGATCCTCAATAACAATGTGAGGTATTCCCTACTTTCTAAAACTACTTTCCCATTTTATGAGTCTGCTAAGGCAAAAGTAGCCCAACTACTTGTACATCAAGGTGACTTTTTTACTTAAAACAAGATATAGCCCTGGCTGGTGACAGATGGATAGGTGCTGGCCTGTGAACCCAAAGGTCACTGGTTCGATTGCCAGCCAAGGCAACATAACCAGGTTGCAAGCCAGGTCTCCAGCCAGGTCTGTGGCTGGAGGCAGGTGAAAAGCAACCGTACATTGATGTCTCTCTTCCTCTCTGCCTCTCTCCCTTCCCCCCTCCCTGAAAATAATAAATTTTAAAATCTTAAAAAAAAAAAAAAAAGGTAAGACAGTAACACTACACCAGATGAGGTAAAGAAGAGGATGTGTTTTAAAGAGATAACTGAAGATGATGTGGAGAAAGAATTGGAGTTTAGAGAGGAGTACACAAAATTCAAGGGTTATTTAAATAATCCACCTGCTGGATTATGAGGGCCTGAGTGAGGAGCCCCGGCGCAACCATGAGTAGGGAGCACTTGTTTAGAATTGAATCTTGAACAGAGTGGCTCAAAAATACGAAAAACTCTGTTTCTTCAGACTTAGAAGTAATGCTCCTATTGTCAAGTAGTCTCTTTTTGGGTTCCTTTTGTTATTTGGAGCAGTTCACCAAGTTTCATAGATTCCGTGAGCTCTGTAAGTTGTTGTTTTCACTTTAGTTAGCCCAAATTGGTTCCTAGGGCTTACAATTGAAAAACCCTAAGTGACCCGCTATGTGTGTTTGAGTCATCTGTGGGATAACCAAGCAGAGACCGGTAGTTGGAAATAAGAAACTCCGATAGTGGTTTTTAAAGTAATGTATCAGCAGCACCTGAGAACTGTCAGGCTTCACCCCAGACTTACTGAATATGAAACTTGAGAAGTGGGGCCCTAGCAATCTGAATATTAGTAAGCCCTCTGGGTGATTCTAACGCACACAATAGTTTGAGAACCAACTGAATTAGAATTTAGAAGGGAGATTAGGGGTGGAGATAAAAAATGGGTGAGTCAAATGTATGATAGTTGGTGTTAGGAGAATAAATAAACTCCCAGAAGGGGAAAGAGAGAAGGTGAGCCCCTTAAGTAGGTGAAACAAAGAAATTGAGATGTGTGCAGGATAGTCAAGGAGGGGAAAATTGAACTGTATCAGGTGATTCTGCAGTATCAAGTTCTGTACAGGGGCCAAGGTTAATGAAGACGGAAGTGGTACAGATAACAAGAATAGGTGGCAGAGAGCGGAGGCCAAAAAATAGGGAAGACTTCTGTAGCAGTTTGGAAGTGTGAGAAAGTTGGATAGAAAGGCCAAGAAGAGATTTTTCAGTGTCGATGTGTTTTTTAGCTGTTGGTACATAACAAACCCTAAGACACAGTGGCTTGAAAGAGTAATAATTATTATCATTCACATGTCTAAGAGTTGATTGATCTCAGCTGGGCTTGCTTGTGCATCTGCAAACCTGCTAGGCTGGCCTCTGTTTTACTCACCTGTCACCCTTCTTCCAGGACTGTGTGGCTTGTGTGAGCATACCCTTCTGATGGATAGAAGAACAGTTTGAAGGGGACAAGCAGAAACTAGACTCTAGACTGACGCGTTGGCACTCTGTCTCATTCTCTTGGCCAGAGCAGGTTCTGTGACCAAGCCCAGGTTCAAGGGGTAGAATTCACCTCCTTAGAGAAATGGCAAAAGGTGTGGGTGCATGGAGGGGTGAAGAATTAGGGCTGAGCCGATGGTTGAAAATAAAAGGGAAAGAAAAAAAATGAAGTAAAGAGAATGATCAATACCATAGGTCAGGGAATTAACCTTTGAAAACGGGAAGGGCATGTCTGAAAATGGAAAGAAGGGAATTTGATTAAATGAGATTTAGCAGATTAAAATACAAGGTGTCCAGTAAAATAGGAACTTTTAGTAAACAACATGTTTTTAGCATTAAGTATGCTTTATACAACATTTGGTAGGCTTTCAGTACATAGTTTGCTATTTTTTATTACTTTAAATGCTATTTGAATATTCCTGTAATGCAATACTTAGGCCATACTTAAATCTGACTCTTTATTTATTTGAAATACAAATTTAATTGAGCATCCTGTATTTTTATCTGGCAACCTATTTTGGGTGAATTTTAGACAAATCCATGGTAAGATAATTAACAAAGGGATGATAGGTGGAGGCATTTGGGGATTTAATTCTGGAAGAAGTTTGGAGCAGCTGCTATGGATGCCGGAACAGGTCAGTGGAAGGACTGCTGAGCAGTAGCGAAGGCCCGCTTAACAACAAGTAGCCTGAGTTTTTCTTGGGTTAAGTCCGCCGTAATGTTTCACTGCTGGGAAGCGGCAGTAGTAACAGAGATTGCTGGTGCGGAAGACCACCTTGTTTGATTTCAGCAGGAGAGGCCTGGGCAGGAGCTTGGGCAAAACTGAAATGGCTAGGGGTCCAGTTTGTAATGGGAAGCAAGTAAAACCAGAAGGTGAATTGGGAGGCAGAAGGTGAATAATGAATCAGAGAGTTGGAAGTTCGCAGAGAAGAAATAGAATTTACAGTATTGGAAGAACAGTTCCTTGTGATGATGGGATTAAACATCCAATTTTACATGACAAAATGGAGCCAAATTAAAAGCGAGAGCACTGGAGACAAGATACCTGGTTTTAAGAGAAATAAACAGGATGAAGTGCCTAGAACAGTGTGTCTGCTACACAGTAAGCCCTCAAATGCTTGCTATGTTTTATTATTTTAAATACCACTTACATGTATCTATCTATAGTCAGTACATGTGAGTGCTTTAGAGAATATTATTTTCAAGACAAATGGCAAGTATACATTGTGTTTTCCACCTTAGCTAAAAACGCTAGGTTTGGTAAAATACATACATGGTTACCTACCTGTTGAAGTTAGAGCTAATGCAACAGTTGCCATTTAAGGGTGTTTACTGTTACTACAAGAAAAAGAATTATCATGCTCAAGTCATATGTCTCCTTATTTCCCCCTAGGTGACCATGCTTTGAGAGTTTCACAGTTTGAGTAATTCTTCAGGGCTCTGCCACCCAGCAAGTTAAAGAGGACAGGCTTCCTCCTGGGGGTCTGTGGCTCTGATAATGTGATCAGCTTGTTTTCACCAGAGCTGCACCCTGGCCCTCTGCGAGGAGCGGCTGCGTTGGCAGTTGTGCTGTTCTTAGATGTTTTTTCAGTTATTTGTATATAAAGATCTTTGCAAAGTGAGCCTTTTATGGGAGTGGTTTGCTTATACAAAGGAAAATGTAAATGATTTTAAAGTGATTACTTGTGTCATACATAGTTTTCTCTTTTGAAATAAATAAAAGTATTAATTGATTCTGTTTGGAAAGAAAATGAAGACCAAGAAAATGACTTTTCTCTTAATGTTTGAAAATAAGGTAAGATGTCTGAATGGAAACTTGTAAGGAATTATTACAGTCTCATGCAAAATCGACTTAAATGCATTCTTTATCTTTAAAAGGAAGCAGAATAGGATCATTGAGTAAATCACATGTGTTCACAGTCTTGTCTGGTGTAATCATATACTACACAAACACATTATTCTCTAGTCAGGAGGGTAAGGGGACATTTGAAGCGGGATTTGCCCTTGCGGAGACCTTTTTTTTGTTTAAAGAATAGTGCAGTAAAAGACCACACAGGGGAAGATAACAGAAAATATCTTCCATGCCTTCCTCTGTTAAACTTTCACATTCTCCTTTGTTCTCTGAGGACATCTGCTGTAATGATTATTCTGTAAAACACGTAGGTATAGAGCAGAAGGCATATCATATTTCATTTATTATTTTGTCGACTCTAATTATTGCCCTTTTATATCATGCCATTGTATGTTTTAAAAATATTTTGTTTATGAAAGATATAAGGGTTGTGGAAAATTTGTTGATATCTAAAGAACAAATGTTTTAACTCTGATTTTAATTAAATTATATCTTAGGAAGTCTAATAAACTTAGTTACATCTTAAAGAGATAAATATATGAAAAAATACTTAAAAGAGAAATTTAATTTTCCTTTATATATTAATTGCAGTGGATTAAAAAAATGTTACAGGCATTTGAAAGACATTATTAATTATGAAAAACAGTACAATGATGTGAGACTTCCAAAGTTTCAAAATAGGTCCATTGTATCAGATGTTTTCAGCATTCTGATAACTGGTTTGTTGTCCATATTATAGAATCAATTCAAAATTCAGGTTTTTTTACTTCTTATTAGGGGTTCTTATATTGCCTCTCAGTTTTTCCTTAGGTTGATGCTTTGGGGATTTTGAAAAATTATGCTCAAAGGTTTTCTTAATCATTTTTATTATAAAAAAAATTCAAACATGTACACAACTAGAGCTAATAGAATGCTGGACCCCCCATGATGGGCCTTGCATCTCAGCAACACTGCAAGGACTTGCAGAAGGCAGTAGGGTGGAATGCACTCTGTATATACCATTCTGAAATTATTTACCCTTTCTTCTGCTAATGGCATTTGGTTTTGTGCTTTTTTTTCTTTTTAAGCAAGGCCTATTTATTTTTAAAAAGAAACCTCCCTTTATTAAACAGATACTGTATGTTGTATCTAAAATTCACAATTTGCAGACTTTTAAAAAAGTAGCTTTCTGATTATTTGTTCTTTGAGTTAGTTTCTGACATAGGAGGAAATTCTTTTTATTGGCTGAGATGTTCCTAAAACAACAAGAAAAGATTCCTGACTTAAAACAAAATGGGAGTAGGAATATAGGTACTAAAATACCAATCAGATAAAATCAGGTTGTTGGAATAATATTTACAGTGAACCCATAGCTGATAGTAAACAATTAGAGTATCTGGGAATGACATGAAAGCAAGATGATAAAAATGGAATCCAGTGCTTTTTCATGCCAGCCTATATGTTCACTCTTCGTAAGTGACCTTAAATTCATACTGATCCAGCATCCTTCTCTAAATAAGTATTTGGACTTATTTAGACTGTACTGTTCAACCTCTTTTCATTTTGTACATATAATATAAGGCAAGGGAAACAGCAAGCGCTTTATGGATAGAGCAACAGGGGCAAGTTTCAGAAAGAGTGGAATAGCTGAAAACAAGGCCAGTTCAGGGTTAGGAACTCTAGATATCACAATGTTCTCTGACCCTGAGACAGTCATTTAACCTCCCAGGACAATAGTAAAATGAATGATTGAAATGAATCAACCCTATTCCTTCCTAGTTCTAAAAGTCCCATCTCTGAATAGTCATCCTAGATCCTGGAAAGTCTAATACAGGTTCCAATCTTACATCCCCCTCAGAGAATGTGTATGCTTGGGAGTGCTTGCTAACAAGCCAACAAAGCTAGCTAGCTTCATTTTCCAGAGGGAGTGATGCCAGTACCCTGTGTACAAAGAGAACCAGGCATACTCGTGATGAGTCACCTGAAGGTCCCATAGCATGGTGTACTACAGCCTCACTACTGACCCACACCCCCAATAAATAAAGAGGGGCCTATTGCCCTGGAAGAGTAGTTGAGTTGATAAGAGCATCATCCAATATGCCAAGGTTGCAGGTTCCATCCCCAGTCAGGGCATATACAAGGATCAACCAACGAAGGCGTCAGTAAGCATAACAAATTCATCCCCCTACTTCTAACAAATATAAAGGTAATTACTTTTAAAGATTTTATTCCTTATTTTTAGAAAGGGAGGGAAGAAGAAAGGGAGAGAAACATCAATGTATGATTGCCTTTCACCTGCCTCCAGCTGGGGACCTGGCTGGAGCCCTGGCTTGCAACCTGGTTATGTGTCCTGATTGGGAATTGAACCAGCAACCCTTGAGTTCAAGGGCCAGCACCAATCCACTGAGCCACACCAGCCAGGGCAAAAATATAATTACTTTGAAAAGACAGACCTATATTGTGTTAAGTACTGCATTACTGAGGTACTTTACACATCCTCACAGTCACCCTGGAGAGAGTATTGTCCACACTTCCCAAGACTGCTAATGATGGAGATACTAAATGGTAAAACTGGATTCAAACCTGCTGTTGATGGGACTGAACCACGGATCTCTTATTTGAACCTGTCCACCAAACTAGCTGAGGGAAAGAAACCAAAACCCTTCTCTGGGGTTAGCTTTACATTCACCAGCAAACTCATGCCCCACCCACCCCACCCCCCGCCCCAGCCCTTTTGAAGTCTCAGGCGAATGCCTTGCAGCTTTCACAAGACCCCTACATCTAGAAGCCCAGTCACCTCCAGCTCAGATGAGGAAACAGTTGAATACTAAAAACTGCTCCAGAAGAACCTTAAACTCTGAAGTCCCTCCCTGCCCTCTGGTAGTGCAGAAGAGTGCCAGAGGACAACTTTCTCTGCCAACCGTATAACTCAGGGAAGAGCCTAGGTAAAGACAGAAACTCAGGAAGAACAGAAATAAAATCCAAGGAAGTGGAATTGTCAGGTGATCCTACAAAGAAACTTCCAGGCCCACAGAACTGCATCAATAATTTCCAGTACCTTCAAAGATGGCTACTAGTAGATTTGAGAATTTCTAACCACTGATGGAGAGTCCAAATTTAAATTCAGGCTCAGACACTCCCAGAAATAGCTTAGGGCAATTCTCAAAAGTGCATTCCTTGGACCAGCTGTGTCAGCCTCACCTGGGAACTGATTAAAAATGCAAATTATTGGTCCCCACCAGGCCTCCTAAATCGGAAGTGTGGTTCAGGAATCAGTGTTTTAACAAGCCCTCCAGATACATACTCGAAAGTTTGAAAACCACTGGCCCAGGTTCTCCACCTTAACCTAGAATTAATGGCAGCAGCTGCCTGGGGCTGGATTCTGTGTTCCCACCCCACCACCCAACTCTGAGAGGCCTGGGGTTGCAGTTAGGTGACTCTCCAACCGAGAGTGCTGCCTAGTTGCTCATTTTTTCCCTTGAAAACTTGCAGGAAAATCTTAGACAGCAGATGATCAGTGATGATTGAATTGAAATTTTAAAACTCATTATGAAAATGAAATTGGAAATAGCAAATGTCTATTAATAAGGATTTGATTAAATACAAATTCTACGAGATTTGGGCCCAACACTACAGTCACGATATCCTCATTGCCTAATACTACAGTGTTAGTATTCAATATTTGTAGATGAAATGAATATATATATATACACACATTCAAGTCCTGAAGTACAATGCAGCTATTTAAAAAAATACGTGTCTAATAGAATCCGACTCCTACATATTTACCCTGAAACCTGAAAGCCAATATTTAGAGCAACTTTATTTATATAATTGCCCCAAATTAGAAAAAATAACAGATATCCTTCACCTGATAAATGGATCAAGCTAGGACCGGAAAGGTAATTAAGGGGAACTCTTTATGTTAGTATTTGAATTATTTAACTATAATTTATTGTGTAACTATGAAATAAACATTTTAGAGACAGGAAGGATAAATGCCCAAACTGTCAATATTAGTTATCTCTGGTTGGTGGGACAAGTGATTTTTATTTTCTCTGTTCTTATTTATAGTTTCTAATTTATATAAACAAGTTAGGCTTTTGTAACTAGAAAAGAAAAGAAGTTACTATTATTTTTTTTTTGTAATGGGAGGGAGGGAAAGCCGGGGAGCATATTGCTCACAAAAAAACAGATTCGAAATGTAAAAGTTATAAAAATATTCAAAACCAAGTTTCATTGGCAGAGGAATTTGGATACTCTAGACAAGTGCTTCTCAAAGTGCCTGTCCACACAGTCACCTCGAGTACTTGCTGAAATGCAGATTCCGATTCCGGGGATCTGCTTTCTGAAAAGCTCCAGGTTCTCCAAGTACTTCCACTACCCGGCTCCAAACTGCACTGTCAGAAGAGCAGCCGCCAACCGGCCACATTTGGCTATTAAGCCCTCGAGGTGTGGCCAGTCCAGATTGAGATGTACACATGTGAAACACACACTGGAGTTTGAAGACAACACAATGAAAGAATGTACAATATCTTTACAATTGTTTTATATTAATTCCATGTTGAAATGATACTTTTGGATGTATGGTATTAAATAAAATATATTATTAAAATTAATTTCACCTGGTTCTTTTTATTGTTTTAATGTGGCTACCAGAAAATTTGAAGTCATATTTGTGGTTTGTATTTTTGGCTCGTGTTACATTTTTATTGAACAGCACTGATCTAGAACAACCATTAACAGGATTTTACTTCACTCTGGGTCTTAAATCACCAACATAATGCAGGAAAGTGATTAACATTTCATTAATGACCAACTTTTGTGTAATTACATAAATATTCCTAGTCCTTACCATCTATTGGTGGCAGTTGAGATAAATAGAAATGATAGAATTTTAGATCAGGAAAGGAACATCAAAGTGATCAAATTCAGACCCTGTCTCAAGGAATTATTGACCAATTTGACAGAGGTGTATTCGTTACTTTACATCTGTCAGTACTTACGTGAGTACTTGAGTAAAGTGAGGCCCCCAACCGGGAACAGCCCGGAAGGAGGATGGTGGTCTCTAACAGCGCCCCCTGAAGCAGGTTGACAGAGTGCTTGCAGACAGAGGCAGAAGCCAACAGACTGAATTTTCCTAAGGAAGAATAAGATAGGCTCCACACAAGGGAAGGTTTATTCGGGCAGGCTCCAAGTTTCCCCAGGTTGTACAGCTTCTGTTTAATATTAATGATGCAAATAAGGCTTTAGGATTAACTTTATTTAAATAATCAATGTAGAGCATGCTGTCCCCTCTCACAAAATAGAGTTGCTACTATCAGAAAGCAGAGGCAGTTAGGCCTGAGAAACTGAAAGTTTGAACATGGTTATTGGTAGCAGAATGAAATTTGGAGTATAGCAGTAGTGCAGTCAACCTTCAATTATATGTGCAAATGAGGGCAAGAATTGCTGAGATGATTAAAAGCTATGAATAAAACAAAAAGCTAATTTTTAGCAATTTTTTTTTTTTTTAACTTACCAGGAATATCTTATACCAGAGATGTTAAGGCTGAAATTTGCTTTTCTTTGAGTTACATTTCCTTCCTGTGAGGGAATTAAAAGATAAATTTGGGTAAATCATGAAGTATTTCAGTGAATTATGATGATTCTTGTTAACTTCAATAGGTAGTATGGGCTGGAAATATGACTAGCCCTTTAACAGTTATTTTTAGTTCAACTCTTGAGTCCTCCCCAGAGTGTTCCACCGTTTCTAATGTAGTGTTAAAGGAATCCAGGTTGCTCTGGGAGGCCCTCTTAGCTTACGAGAAACAGCTTTGGGCCAGCCTCCCTCATCACCTGCATGGACGCAAAGACCCTGGTGATCATGGGTTGGGTCTAATCCGAACATTTGTTTTCATTTCCATCCAACATTTTTCAAATTGCCCATCTGGAAAAAAAATCAGACCTGAGAATGGCTGGATGGACCTTGCCGGAGAGGGAACAACTGCCTAGAGCTATTCAAAACTAAACTTGAAGTGAGCAGAAGGAATGGTTCTGCCTAAAAATTGTAATTGCTTTCCTTTGTCTTTAAGAATTGTTGGTCCCTGACTGGTGTGGCTCAGTGGGTTGGATATGAGCCTGTAGACCAAAAGGTCACCAGTTCGATTCCTGGTCAGGGCACATGCCTGGCTTGCAGGCCAGATCCCTGGCTGGGGGTGTTCGAGAGGCAACTGATTGATGTTTCTCTCCCTGTCTCTCCCCTCCCTCTGAAATTAAATAAGTAAAAATACACATTTTTTTTTTTTAGAAAACATAATAATTGAACAGCAATTTTAGAACCTTAAATGTTTGCTGAAAACCAGTAAACTAGTTTGGTTAATTTTTGCTTTATTCATTCCAAAGAGTAGAGTATAGTATACTGAATCTTGGTTGGTTTTGAATATTTCTAATGATTTTTTTAAATATCTCACTCCCAAACATGAGCAGTAATTGTTTATATAGGAAGTGGCTTAATTTTCTTAAATAATAGTCTGCTATTGCCTTCCCCGCCCACACACAAAAGGAAAACCCTTTACCTCATTGTTTAAAATGTATCAGTTGTGAAGAACCTACTCTTTGGATCAGCATGTTGGGTGGTGCAGGAGATTCCTGTCTTGGAATGTCTGTCCTAAAGGTCCTTTAATAGGAGGGATTTGGACTGATGAGATGTCAACAAAAGGCTTAGATTCTGAGACAGAAAGAAAAAAAAAAAAAAAATGTGTGTGTGTGTGTGTGTGTAAATGCAGCTCCTAAATGTAATTCAGGTATGATTTTTTTTTCTCAAAAATGGAATTTTAGGAGAATAAGATAATTTAAGAGAATCAACACACTACTTTGTCCCCTAAAACCACAAGATTGCTTTTCTGTTTTCCTGACTTGCATCAATACAAAAAATATAAAATGATAATTAGTCTCCTTGTCACCTCATTGGAGTTTTTATAGATTTATAATCTGATGTACAGCACATTTATGACAAAACCTTTCACCCTTATTTATTTGAGATGATTTTATTAGATGATTTCTTCAGGCTATGAAAAAACAACCACTTATCTTTTCTAAGCTTTCCATGTCAGGTGATCATTAGAGAGCTTCATGTTCTTTGCTTAAAATTTTTGTAATATTCCAGCTTCTTAAGTAAGCATTTTTCTCTGAATGACATTAATTTCTTCCTTAAATTTTTTCTTCAGCTGTAATTTCAGGGTAAAGGGAAATATACATAGTGCATTTAAATTTATAATACGCTGAGCCTTTTTGGAAAGTAGTTTTGTAATAAAGAAGAAATTAAAAACAGAAACCCTCAATCTAATTTCTTGGAAAGTACAAGAAAGCTACAAATCTGCCAACATTCCATTTACATTTAGTGATACAGGACAGACTTTTCTCTCTGTCTGGAATAGAATATGCAAATAAAGAGGGAATTGACATTGATAATTACTTGGCTTCAAAATGATGTTTTCTTCGTGTATATATATTCAGGAGCGAAATGTTTAGAGAACTGTTTTTAAAGTATCTTGGGTTGAAAAGACCAACCATGGCAAATTCAATCTATTCGTCCTCTCACTGTCCTAATCTTTTATTTCATAGTTTCTTCTCAAACCACCCATACCTCCTCCTTCCTTCTTCCTTTTCAGCCCTTATTTCCTATTTTCCTAAGAAATGGGAATAATTAGATAGACCATAGACCCCACCCCACTGGTATCTGTGCCTGTACTCCCTGCCCTCCTTCCTAGAACTGGGAATGAAATGCCCCCGCTCCAGATCCCTGCGGTTTGTGCACTAGATCCCCTCCTGTCCCCTACTTAAAGATAGATTCAGCAACTTTCTGCTCTCTCCACCATCATCCCCACCCTCTCTGCTGGATCATTCCCATGAAGCACCACCACTAGAGTGGAAGCAACTGTCAGCTCTCGTGTCCTTTCAGTCCCCGCTTCCCTTCAGTCTGTACTCATCACAACAGCTGGAATGATTGGGTGATAGTCTAAGATCTTGTCACTTCTTTGCTCAAAACCCTCCAGGAGCTTCACATCTCACTGCTCAGAAAAGCTCAAGTCCCTGCAAAGGCTTTCAAGGCCCTATTTAATCTTACCTGCCTCCTTTCTTTTGATCTTTCCTCAAATATCACCTTTGCAATCAGGCCTTTCCTGACCACTCTTTAAAATTATAACCCTCCCAACTCCCCTGCTCTGTTTTTCTCCATTACACTTATGTCCATGTGGTGGAATTCTATATATATATATATTTTTTGTTTTTCACTCGTTAATTCTTGTTTATAGTATGTCTCCTCTAGTCCTCTACCCAAAGTGGGATCCCTGAGTGGTTGGGGCTTTTGCCCTGTTACTTCCCTTCTATGTTAATGCAACATAGTAAGTGCACAATAAATACGTGTTGAAAGAATGAATCTGTCTTTATGAAAGTGTAATTGAGAGCTACATGGAAGTATTAATCATGCTGACCAAATTTCTTTATTATCTGTTTCATCAATTCTGTTTTATAGACCTAATTTAAATACAATGTCAGCTTCACTTGGGTCTCTGCAGGCACGCCTCCTCCTGTGGAGCAATCACGGGACTCTTTTCGGACACTGAAAGAGAAATAAGCTGTGAAACAAAAGGTTTGTGTCTGGATTCCTATTTAACTCCTTTGCTTCTAATGGCTTGCTTGATATTTAAAATTTTTTTAAAGATTTTATTTATTATTTTAGAGAGAGGGGAAGGGAGAGAGGCAGAGAAGAAGAGAAACATCAATGTAGGGTTGCCTTTCACCTGCCTCCAGCCTTGGACATGACTGGAGGCCTGGCTTGCAACCTGGTTATGTGCCCTGGCTGGGGAGATATTTAAACATTTTTTTAAATTCAATTTAGACATTCAAGTATTTATACTTACTCTTTTTATGGCCCCTACTCAAAGATGATCTACAAATTTCCTTCTAAGCGCTGCCTTAAATGCATTATACAACTTTTTATGTTATATTTTAATTATCATTCCGTTCAAAATATTTTCTTGTAATTTCTTCTTCGACCTATAGACTATTAAAAATGTTACTTAATGTCCAAATATTTGGGCATTTCGCCAATATATTTTTATTGATTTCTAATTTAATTCCATTTTGTGTTCAGAAACTATATTTGTATAATTAAATCCTTCTAAATTACTTGAGACTTGCTCTATGGTACAGCAAGTGCTCTTTCTTGGTGGACATTCTGTGTGCACTTGGAAGGAAATGTGTATCTGCTATTTTTAGAGAGTGTTCTATGGGTCAATTAGAATAAGTTGGTTGATAGTGTTGTAAAAGTCATCTGTATTTTTTGCTGATTTTCTGTCTATCAATTACTTTACCAAAGAAATCTCTATTATTGTGAACTCTTCCATACACCTCCTTTAAGTTGTATTAGTTTTTACTTGTATTTTGAATCTCTAAGTTTAAGTGCATACATATTTAGAAATGTTATGTTTTCTTAATGATTGACCCTTTTATTATTATTAAATGCCCCTCATTATTTCTGGTAATACTATTATTTTTAAGACTTTATGCATTTACTTTTTTAGACAGAGAGGAAGGGAGTGAGAAAGAGAGGGAGAGAAACATGCAAGAGATACATTGATAGGTTGCCTCTCACTTGTCCCCACCTGGGAGGCTGCCCCACAACCCAGGCATGTGCCCTGACTGGGAACAGAACCAAACTCAATTCACAGGCCCACACTCAATCCACTGAGCCGCACCAGCCAGGGGTCTGGTAATATTCTTTGACCTATAAAGTCTATTTTGCCTAATATTAATAAAGTCATTTCAGTTTTCTTATGATTATAATTATATCTCTTTCAAACCTTTTTAATCTATCTCTATGTTTAAAACATATTTTTCATAGACAGTATGCAAGTTAGATCTTGCTTTATTATTCAGTTAAATGATCTCTGCCTTTTAATTGGTGTGCTTAGTCCATTTACAGATAATATAATTATTGATATCATTGCATTTAAATCTATATTGCTATTTATCCCATCTGTTCTTAATTCATTTTTATTCTTTTCCTGCCATCTTTTGGGATATTTGAGTATTTTTCATCATTTTTTTCTTCTCCATTCTTTATTAGCTGTGCCTCTTTATTTTAGGTTTTTAGTGGATACTATAGGGTTTAAAACATGCATCTTTAACTTAACACAGTCTCCCTTCAATAATGTTATACTATTCACCTTACAACAGTATACTTCCATTTCTCCCCTTCAATTTTTGTTATTGTTTTCAGATATTTTACTTTTACATATATACACTTAAAATGTATTGTAATTATTTTTGTTTCAAGCAGTCAGTGATCTTTTTAAAATTTATTTTATATTTATTCACATATATACCATTTTCAATGTCCATTCTATTATGTATATTTGATTTTCCTTCTGCTGGTATTTTCTTCATCTTGAAAATTTTTCTTTACAATTTAGAAATTGTAACTACAAATTACAGTCCAGGTTTGCTGGTGACAAATTCTCTTACTTTTCCTTGTCTGAAAGTGTCTTTCTTTTGCTTTCATTTTTGAAGGTTATATTTTTATTTTAGAATAAAAAATTCTAAATTGAAAATATGTATGTTTTATTGTTGTTTTATTTCAACATTTGTCTTCTGATGAATAATTGGCAATCATTCTTATCTCTTCCCCTGTATGTAATGTCTTTTCCTCCCCTCTGGTTGCTTTCAACATTTTCTCTTTATCATTGGTTTTCAACAACTTACTTATGGTATTCCTTGGTGTGGTAGTCCTGTGTGTATTGTGTTTCTTGGATCTGTGAGTTTAGAGTTCTCTTCTAATTTGGGAACATTTCAACCTTTCTTTTTTCTGAATTATACTCCTTGATATTTTCTCACTGGTCACCAGATCTCTGTGCTTTTTTGAATTCCTCCTTTGTGCTTCAGGTTGTGTAATTTCCATTGCTTATTTTTCAGATTCCACTATCTTCTTTTACATCTAATCTGCTGCTGTTATACCCATCCGGTAAAATTAGTTTGTTTTTTCTTTCTCAGATAATATATTTTTCCACTCTAGAAGTTACACGATTCTTTTTGGAATTATTTTATTGTCTCTATTGAGATACCTTGTTTCCAAGATATTTCATGTGTTCTATTATATCCATGAACATGCTTATAGTAGCTATTTTATTCTTATATTTTTTTATAATAGCTATTTTAAAGTTCTTTCTATCAATTTTACCATCTTTGTCAACTTTGAGTCTGCTTGTACCAATGGATTTTATCTTGGTTACAAGTTAAATTTTCTTCTTTACATGGCTAATAATTTTGTATTGGTGCTGGAAATTGTGACTGTCATGCTGTTGAGTGTCTGGATTTTCTTGTCTTCCTTTCAGGAGTATTTTGTTCCAGCAGACAGTTAATTTACTTGCAAATCAGTCTGATCCTTTCAAGGCTTGTTGTTGAGTCATATTAAGATGGTCTAGAGCTTCGGAAGTGACAAAATATTTCTTTAAAGGGCCTGGTAATAAGTATTTCAGGCTCTATAGGCCAATATGGTTTCTTTGGCATATTTTCTTTTTCAGAACCCTTTCAAAATGTTAAAAACAATAACAACGAAAAAGCCTTCTTTGCTTAAAAGCCCTAATGTTGGATTTGGCCTGTGGGCCTAATTTGCCAACCCTGTTCTAAAGAATTCTTACCCTGGGGCTACTTGAGCCATACATTTATAGCGTGGTTTTTCTGAGGTCTCTGTTAAGTACCTGCTGTCAAGTCAGGGACTATTTAGTGTCTGAGGCTTTACCCCCACTTACACACCAGCAAGTGAGCCTACAATAGTTGCCTAGACGCAACTCCTAGGTCAGAGACAAAGGACTTTATTATTCATAGCGCAGCACACCGTGACCTTCATGTTCTTACTGTTTTCCTTGTCCCCCAAACCACAAGGGGGCAATGCAGAGTGTGTCCAAGAGGATATTACACACATAATGGGTCTGCATCACAGATGAAGAACCCTAAGCTTAGGAGATCTTTTATCTTATAAGGTGGCTCTGCTAGCAAAACTGCCCACACCTTGCCCTGGAAGGAAAACACCTAATTATCCTGGCCAGGAAACAAATCTTCCTTTTGTCCAAGAAGGTGAGAGTATACTTTCGAAAGGCTGTTGGCTGTAAAAGATCTTTTTGGAAAGATAGTCTGGGACAAAAGTGGTCACAAGACATGTAGGAATGCTATGGAAGATGGTCGCAGCACCCACGTGTTTAAAAGATCTCTCCACTGGTTGGAACTCAGGTGTAACCTCGCTCTGTGAAATTTGCTTGAGTCTTAGATTCCCAGTAGTTCTTTCTCTGAGTAGATGTTCTTTTCCTGGCCTTATGGAGTCCTACCTTATCCACGTGCATCTCAGCATTCAAACAAACACTCAGGATGACCCTTACGCAGATTTTTGGAGTGCTTCTCCTTGTTGGTATTGTTTCTCAGATTGTAGTCCCCTTCCTGAGTCCCAGTGTATCTTAAGCTCAGCTGAACTTCTCTGCCCTACATGAGCTCTCTATCTTATATGTCAGTCCACAGAGAGCCTTAGGCAAAAGCTGGGGCATTTGGGTAATTCATCCCATTTGTTTTCTTTCTCCCAGGAAACATAGTCCATGCTACCTGTTGTTCACCCTCTGAAGATGGCTGTTTTATGTACTTTGCCTATTTAAAAAATTGGGGGTTTTTATAGTAGGAGAGCCAGTCTTGTACCAGTTACTCCATCATTGCCCAACTGTCTTTTTTTTTTTTTTTTTTGTTTAGCATTAAAACTTCTTTATATGTTTTAAAATTTCGATGTGCACAATCATTTTGAGTGGGGAATATTTTCATCTTCCCTTATCCCCAACCCATACCCCGGTTCAGAACAAGATTTTAAAATGGCTTTAGTGGGCACCTGCTTTTCAGGGCTACTGGGAATATGGCCAATCTAGTAACTGAGCCACTGATAACCTCAGTTCAGTTTTGTGGTTATGTTTTCCTTTTGCCCTTTTGCTTTCCTGGGTCCACCGCTTCCCCTAGTTCACAGCTTTAAGCGGTATATTGATGCAGTTTTAGTCTTTTTTTTTTTTTTTTTTTAAGATTTTATTATTTCCAGAGAGAGGGGAAGGGAAAGAGGCAGAGAGGGAGAGAGACATCAATGTATGTTTGCATTTCACCTGCCTCCAGCCACAGACCTGGCTGGAGACCTGGTTTGCAACCTGGTTATGTGCCCTGGCTGGGGAATTGAACCTGTGACTTTTGGGTTCGCAGGCTGGCGCCTTAGCCACTGTGCTACCAGCCAGGGAGTTTTAGTCTTTTTTTATGGGGCTGCGGAAAGTCGGTTGACCAGCCATTGCTATTTGTCCTGACCTGAGGAGTTTCTGAGGATGTTGGGGTTTTCAATGCTAAAACAGGGAGAGAGATTCCTGGGAAAATCAGATCAGTTGGTCTTCCCCGGATCCTGGCTTTGAGATGCTGGTTTTGGTCTCATAGTAAGTAGAGCCGTTCAGTCCCAGTGTTCCTTCCACAAGAGCTGAATTTCTTGTGGCCTGTAGCTACGAGGCTTCAGCTTTAACCCAGCTCACTGCTTTGCGTTTCTGTTGTGTTTCTGGTGCACAAAGATATTTTATAATCTCTTTTGAACCCAGAAATGACCTTCTGTTTTCCCTTTTTCTGTTTTATCTGTCATTACTATGTGTTTAGAGCCTATAGAATAACTTGAAGCGTGAACTCCCTGTGCCACCTTCACTGGAAAGTCTATTGATTCTTTTTCAATTGTATACTGTCCTGGAGTCGAAAATAATGTACTTTTAACAGCTTGCTTTATTTAGAAACTGTCTCAGCTCTTCCAGTCGTTCTGAGACCCCCAAATCACAGAAATGCATGTGAAATGTAGTCACTGTTCATATACTGGTGCTGTTCTTTGAGGGCATCTTAACTCATTACAGAGAGGAGAAGTATAGCACCCTAGCTTTGCTCTATTCTACATCTTGAATGTTTTTGGAGAACATGTGGATTTATGGACCCTTTGTAATAACTTTGGAGTCCTCCCAAAGAGTTACTGCCTCTCAAATTGGGCAAAAAGAGCAGGAAAAGCCTTTCTACTTCCTGGGTTGATGATGATGATGATGATGATGATTACTTTAAACTATGCTATATCTATATTTTTCTAGATGTGAAGATTTTTTAAAAATCATTTTCAGGCCCTGGCTGGTAGCACAGTGGATAAGGTGCCAGCCTGCAAACCCAAAGGTCGCAGGTTCGATTCCCCAGCCAGGGCACATAACAAGGTTGCACACCAGGTCTCCAGTCAGGTCTGTGGCTGGAGGCAGGTGAAAAACAACCATACATTGATGTCTCTCTCCCTCTGCCTCTCTCCCTTCCCCTCCTTCTAAAAAAAATTATTTTTTTTTAAAATCATTTTCAGCCTTTCTTCCTCCATTCTGTTGACAGTAACAATCCAATTAATTATCTTACAGATTTGCATTGTGATTTATAGTAAGCATCTTAAATGTTTCTTCTGAATTAAAGAGCTTTTGAACATAGGGTTTTTCACATTTCCAAGCCAAGTGTCTAAGTATCATGCAAACCAAGCTTCTGTCATAGTACAAGCTAGTGAAGTAGCAAAATATTTCCTAGATCAAAGTAGTCCACACTATCTTAAAAAGCTATTCCCACCACTCAACTCTGGTCTTCTGTTTGTAATTGAAGTGGTACAAACATGAATGTGGCCATTCTCATTTAGACATTTAAACACACTGTTGCATGATATCATCTTTATAAAGCCAGCCTATTTTTAACAAAAATAAAATAGATACGTGAATTATATGTTCACTTGATGGAATTAATTATTTGGGGGGAGGTAATTTAGTAAAAACAAAATGGTTCCAGAAATGATTATCTTACTATTTTGTCTATTTGTTTGTTTTGTTAAAGAAACTAGTTGGGAAAATGCCTGGTCTGTGATTCTTGACTTGGGGTGTGGAAAAGTTACAAAATGAACTGGAGAGCTATCATTTAGTAATTGAGAACACACTTTGTTTATTTAAATAGGACTAAATACTGCGGAAGCAAGTTTTGTGCTAAAATTAGACATTGAGATAAGTCCAATAGCAGCATCAGTTATAATCCGTTAGAAAGCAGGGTATGCTGGTTCACATCAGGACACTGCAATGTGAAAATATAAGTCACTTAATTATGCTGCGTTCTTATGAAGTCATTATACCACAGCTGTCTCCATTATAGGACAGTGAAGTTTCCAAAGCTGGATATATTTCTACCTAAACGTTGGATTTTGCTTTGTTACTTTTCTTTCATATATGGGAAGACTCTTTTAAAATTAAATTTAATTTTCTAATGCTCTGACTCCATGATCCCTTATGGAGTCCAATAAAATATATATGTATATATGTACGCATTTTACACATCTTTAGTTAATCCATACGAGCTAGGTACTATTCTTATTCCCATTTGATACTGAGAGGTTAAGTAGTTTATTCAGAGTCACATAACCGGTAAGTGGGTGGGCTAGAGTCTGAATTCATAGTCTGACACCACACTCTGCAGCCATTCACTATATTCTATTGCCCTCTCACCAAGAATTATCCCATTTGGACCAAAGAAATAGAAAACACAGTAATATCTATTTGAGATAAAATTATGATTGTCTTCAAAAGTCCACATATGTTTGATTAGCAATTACTAGACTGTTATACATAAAAAAATGTAAAAAGTTGCTTTCATGCATTTATTTATCATAGCACAAGTAATATAGCAGAGTCATTTAGAAAATGGCAAAGAAAATTTTAAGTAAATTTCTAGTATTCTCTATGCAATGAAGAGTTAATACAAAGTATTTTTCTTCTGTATCTTCAAAAGCAAATAGTACCCACCCTCATGAAGTATTAATAGTGACAATCTAGGACACACATGCCTCACTCTGGTGTTTTGATTAAGCAGGCATCTCTCCTGCTTCAGCCCACGTCAGGAAGTGACTTCTGTGCCTGGAGTCATGCTCAGGAATAGCAATATGTTCGATCCCTTCACTGAACTAAGCCTGCGAAAGCCAGAACTTGGAGCCAGAGGTGACTAGGAAAAGAAATTGTAAACCACCCTATCCCCTTCCAGAATCCCCAAGTAATTAGGAAGGCATGTAGGACTCCCACTACACAAAGGAATGGGAGCTGGGCCAATTTAAGAGAGTCTCAAAGGGCAGTGTTCCTCTGCACATACCTGGTTTAAACCCAAAGGGGAAAGAAAAAGAAGGAAGAAAGGAAAAGATTTGGAGTTAAGGAACACTGCTATGGTGCTCTCTCTTTGCCAGTCGTTTTAATAACAGAGCTTCTGTCTTCAAGATGCTTAGTTTAGCAACTGTAGTGGGGAGGGCATTTACAAAAATGAAATAATGAGAGTTTACAGAGCACTCATGGTCAAGTTCCAAATTAAACATAATTAAATACAAAAATGAAGCTGGGGACACTTTTTGACTACTCAGGATTTTGGAGGCCACTGCTGATTGGAGTTATTAAGGCTCACTCAGTGGAGAAAAGGTGGGTTTTGAGAAGGGCTTTGGAAGATGGGGTGGGATTTGCTGGGTGAGGAGAAGTGAAGGCATTTTAGAAGATTCAATAGCAGCTGGAGGCTGATGGGAACAATGAGGGAAGCATGCGAGAAAAATAAAGAGCCATCTCTGAGAGGGACAGATTTGGGGAGTAATAAGATATAGTAGTATTTAAGAATGAGAGTGGGATGAGATAATGAATATGGCTTCATGCAAGAGGTCAGCATTATTATTCTATCAGTTGACTTGCTTATTGCAATTATCTCAATTCTCTATAAACACATCTCAGCAGAACTAAGTGCTTTGCATTTAGTAGCAAGTTATTGTTAAGGCTGTTCAGACAACAACATACCTCATGGACTGCTGTGCCTTCCAGAAGTGTGTCATGCCTAACTGAGATGGGAGATCATGCAACTGTTAGCCCTAAGCCTCCGTAGACTCAGGCCAGGCCAGAGGCCTTGCAGCAGGTGTAAGTGGTTCTAAGTACCTGACTGGAGTCAGAGAGAGCGCCACTGCCCTGCGAAGGCATTACGCCCTAAGCAATGGCTTCAACTTTTTGAGTCAGTGGAATAAGCATTTTTTGCCCAAACTTCATAAACCTTAAGAGGAAAGAGGTCTATAGAATTATGGAGACCTCCATGTTGTCTTGTGGTAGTAGAAAGAAGTTTTGAATTATCACAGATGTTTATTTGACTTTTGACCCTCCTGTATGACTTTAGACAAATTACTTAATCTTTATGAGCCTATTTTATTTTCTAATCTTTAAAACAGCCCAGTAACTCTGCAATTACTGTTAATTCCCTTCCTCATCTCCTGTGACTTCTCTCAGTCTCTAACATTGTTGAAGAACACCTTTTTCTGATCATAAATGCTGCCCCTATCAGGAAGTCAAAACTGTACTTCTTCGGTCGCCTGTGGATCCTGAAGAAAACATGGGGGTGGGTGGAGTTGGCCTGCCACTGTCCTCTCCCTCTCCAACCATGTATTGATTTTCTCAGAATAAGATTTCAAGTCAGCCAGAGCCAAGCCTTAGGATAGTAGAGTTCAGTAGGTCCATAGTTCTTGAACATCATTTCAAAGTAGAGAAATAACTACCCTTATTTTTACTGAATTTAAAACAAAAAATAATGACTTAAAGTTATTATGTGGCCTATAGCATATAAAAGTTAAGGTTACATGTGACAAAGCATTTTATGAATTCAAAAACATAGTTTATGGGTAAAGCCATAAACTATCATACATCTTACAAAGTTGCTACCATTTCCAAAACTCCAGCTAGAAGTTTGTCTGTAGAAATTGCAGTGCTCTCAGGAGTGGAGTACTTGTGCTTGCAGCTAAGAAGCACATAGGTTGCTGGTTAGTGTTTTGCCTATATTTGAATCCTAAAAATAACCATCTCATGAGAACAGGATGAGCTCTGTGAAGATTATTTTCCAGCTGGTTAGAAATGGAAGGTACGTTTTTTCCCCCCTATCCTCCCCTTGTCTTTCATTTCTAAACACACAAATGTCTCATCTGAAGCAGAGGAGACTCTTAGAGCAGCTGCAGGAGCAGCTGTAGAATCTTCTGTGTCATCTGCTCCTCCATGTTGCAGATTTTGTCCCATCTTCCGCTCCCAGTTGTCCTTGTCTTGCTCTCAGGATGGCCCACTGCTCCATGTGGGTCCTGGCTTTGTCTCTGCAGTGATTTCAGGGGATTTTGCCTGGTGTTCCCTTGTTTTTGCCATTCTGGTAAAAATACAATTAGTAAAAACTTTTATATCTTATGAAAAACATCTGTCAGGGGAAAAAATAGTCTATCAACCAATCTATTGCCTTGTTGCTGTACCTGCAAGTACTGCTGGTCATTTGTTGGTGGTGCCAATGTGCTGCCATGTCATTATAAAGCTAAAATGTGTGTTTGCATGAGAGGCCTTATGATTATGACTCTTTGAGGAGAAGCCCCAAACAGGATTACCTTGAGAGAAACGATTTATTCATCCATGCACAGTGAACAGCTATCCAGACGCTACTCCCAAGAACTTAACACACATCACTTAGGGGCTGGCCTCTCTGTGCGCAATGAACTGTGTGTTACACCGGCAGTCAAGGACCTCCCTTCTCCTCCTCCTTCATCTCCTTCTCCCCTGTCTCCTTCTCCTTCTCTATTTTATTAAAATTTATTTTATTGATTGATTGGAGAGAGGGAGGGAAGGAAAGAATAAGAGAAAAAGACACCAATTTGTTGTTCCACTTAATTTATACATTCATCGGTTATTTCTTGTATGTGCTCCCACTGGGGATCGAACCTGCACCCTTGGGACATCGGAATGATGTTCCAACCAACTGAGCGACTTGCCTTGGGCTCCTTCTTTTAATGTATCGTTGAACATAAACTTCTCCCTGAGATAGACTACGGGAGCCAGTACAGGACAAGTTCCTTTGCATAGTATGTTAAAGGAATTTCTGTTCCCTGGCGTTTCGGGAAGAGGCAGCGCATTTGGACTGGCCCTTTTAATGTTTGATTTCAAACACTTTGAAAATGAGATTGTATCCTTTTTTCATTTTTGAAAAAGCTATTCTCTTGTTTTAAAACTACATATTTTATTTAATTTATTTATTTATTTATTTATTTTTAAGATTTTATTATTTTTAGAGAGAGGTAGAGAGGGAGAGAGACATCAATGTGTGGTTGCCTTTCACCTGCCTCCAGCTCTGGGCCTGGCTGGAGACCTGGCTTGCAACCTGGTTATGTGCCCTGGCTGGGAATCGAACCAGCGACCTCTGGGTTCGCAGGCAGGCGCCTTATCCACTGAGCCACCAGCCAGGGCTCTCAAAACTACATATTTTAGACCTCAGGTAAAATATTATCCAACTACTAACTTAAAACAATATTATTTAATGTTTTCTATTATTTATTTAATATAAATTAATATAGTTAATACATTTATAACACTTTGCATGCACCAAGCATAGAAAGCAGGTAAAAGCAAATTATTTGTTTTATTTTACAATGTTGAGAACAGAATGGTCTGCCTTCAAAAAGCGTATCAGTCATCTTCACCCCTGTCCTTTGAAAATAACTTGGGGTTAACATCGAAATTGTACCTACCAGAACTGCCCATAATATTGTCATCGTGTACTTGCTCTGCTTTCACTTCTCTTGCTCCTTGTGTAGAGTGATGGAACAGCTGCAGTTTCCACGATAAAACTGAAAGCCAAAGAAAGGAAAATGAATTTATAAAGTTTCTGCTGGGTCTGTAAGAGGATGGATCCTCACAAACAGTGTATAAGTGCGCAAAGTGAACCTGAAGGAAGGCAGTACCCGTGCGGGAGACTGATCGCCTGGGTGCTGAGTGTGTATGTGGGCACGGGCCAAACTGCCCATTTCCTCGTATAAGTATGGCAAGGTCAGAACCTAGAGGTAAATGTATTAACGTTGTATGTGGGGAAAAAAGTCCCTCGCTGATTTGTCTTCTTAAATGATACTGTGATAAATATGCAATAAGTATATCTTTGCTTAGAAATGTAAAAATAGTGTACTTGCAAATGCTAATTAATTAGAACTGAAAGTAAATAATTTGTGAAGAAAAGATAAGAAATTCTGAAGTCCTGAGCTCAAAAGCTTTGATTAGGCCTCTCTAATCCAAATCTTATTAGAGGTGTGAATCCCCTTTGTAATATCGCAATGAAGTGGTCATTCTGTTCTGGTTTTAGGTACTTTTGATGCAGTGATACTCACTACTTACCAATGCAGTCACCCTCAAGTCCTTCTTAGTTAGGGAAGAAATGTTTATCTGTACCTATGCACTCATTAGTTCTTTTTCTTCCCCTTCAGCACACACAGAATAAATCTAATCCTGTCCTATAACCCTTCAAATATTTGAAGACAATCATGACTTACAACTGTCCTATAACTGAGCCATCACCAACCAAGGCTTGTCTCCCAAACCAGTCGGAGCAGGTCCTTTACCCATCCACACCACTCAGCAGCTGCAAGACCCTCATCCACAGTAGGTCGGCGGTGGTGCTTCTCAAATGATGGACCGGAGAGGTGCTCGCGCTGTGTTGAGGAGCCACTGCTGAAGGCAGTGGGGCCTGAGAGGGGAGATCCTAAGTTTAGAGAGCCCCCAGTGAAGAGCCCTGAGCCTTAAATCAGTGGCAGCAAAGGCAGAAACTGTGATGCTTCACCTGTGCAAAACAAACCAAAGCAGAACTATTAACTATGTCATTGACATTCAACCAAACCTATAACTTTGGAGCTCCAGTTCCACTGCCACCTCTGTCACTGACCGGTGGTGTGCTGGTGGGCTGCCGTCCCACCATTGCCAAGTTCCCTCTGTAATGTCCAAAGACATGTGCTGTTTTCTGCCTAGAAAGGTGGCCTCCTCTTTTGGCCTGAGCTCAGATGTCATTTCTCCAGGAATGCTTCCGACTCCCACTTCTACCGACCCTGGGACTGGCCTCTGTCTTCCACCGCACTGTATGGTCACCTCTCCTGTCGCACTTACTTCACTGTGTTTTCACCACCTGTTCACTTGTCTGTCTCTACTGTACTGAAGTTCTTTAAAGCTCAGACTCAGGGTCTTGGTCCCAGCACTTATCTGGTGCCTGCTGCCTACCAGAACTCAGAAAATACTTGTTGCAAAAAGGAAGAAAGGAAAGAGAAAACAAAAAGAAGAACATAAAATGAGGGAGTTGGAGTACATTATCAAAATAGCCTCTTACAGCTTAAACTTTATAATTCCTTGTTGTTAAATTCCACCTTTAATGTCAACCTCAGACTCTCAGGAATTCAAATTTTCTGTGGTAAAAGGATGTGTTTCAAGTGGTTATACCAAAATTTTTAAAACTATAAATATATATTCATACATATATAATTAATTTAGGACCGAGATTTAAAGTTCACTTAATAAACCCAAACCCTATTTTATATTACTGGTAAACTGAGGCACAATGGGATTAAGTTGTATACCCCAATCCAGCTGGGGAGCAGGAAGACCAGACTTCAAACTCCTTTCCCTTACGCCCCTAAACCAGGCTAGCTGGTCTCTAGTCGTCTCCCCTTGCAGAAGAGCTGCTGCAAACTTGGCTACAAATCAAGTGACAGACAGTTCTCCCTTTTATGTGATGGTTACATCAATTCACAACTTTCTGGCTTCATTTAAACTTTGGGCCACACCCTTCTCTGCTCCTACACAAGCTAATGTAAACGAGCGCTCTTTTCTCCGGGAAGTGTCAGGGCCTGTGACAATGAGACGCTAGGTGACCCCTGTTTGTTGTTTGCTTCTCATGAGCTGCAGTCATGTGCATCGCTGTCAGCCCTGTCAGCCGGGCTGGGTATTCAGGCTTCATGCGCTGGTGCGAAGCCACAGGACAGGGCGGCCATGAGACCAGCTTCTTGGCAGGCAGCCCTGAGGGGCAGCTGTAAGGTGACTTGGTGCAGGCTGGAGGCCAGGGCCCGGTGCTTGGAGCCAGGAATCCGCGCCAAACACTGGAACTGATTCCCAGGGCACTGAATTGGTCTCAATTAAAATTTTAGATAAAGAGATTTTTTGTTTGCCCCAAAGAACCACTTCAATTATAAGCTCATACGAAAACTGGATGTTTCACCATTATACTTAAATACTTTTCAGAGGCCAATCCCAGGAGGAGGACGGGGTGGGGGAGGGGGCGAAGAGGAGGAGAATTTAAGAAGAAATATTTCTCGAAAGCGACAGTTTTTGTAAGCTATGCTGACCAGAGAACCTTTCTTTTTCTGTGTTTTTGAATATGCTGTGTCAGTTATAAAACTCCTTCGTATATAAGCTGGTATTAGAGTGGAAATGGTAGAAGTTGTGATCAAGGGAATGGCGTTGAGAACCAAGCTCAGGACCTATGCAGATTTGAATTCAGAACCCAGCTCCACCTCTTACTAGCACCTTAGGCATTGTGCTTAATCAGAGACTGTGTTACAGATTGGAGTTTTCAACCTGGCTGTGGTAGAACCACCTGGATGCTTTTTAAAAGCATCCCTGCTAGGGCCCCAGCCCACATCAACTAAATCAGATTTCCTGGGGCTGGAGTCCAGATATGAATATATTTGAAGGCTCCCTAGTGATTCTTAGTTAAGGACCAGTGGCATAATGACTAAGACTTTGGATCTGGAGTCAAACTGCTTGGGCTTAATCTATAAAGGTGCCATGTTATGGTACCTAACCTTGGACAATTGACTTAAATCTGTCTGAGCTTCAGTGTTCTCACATGTAAAATGGGTTGATAGAAGTAGAGGGTTGTGAGAGGATTACATTAAGTAAGTTGTGCAAAATACAGTGGAGTGGCTACCACATAGTGAATATTTAATTATAGTTACTATTATTATGATAATTATCCATAATTCTTTTAATTCATATTGAGTTGAAGGCCCAATTTTATGCTGTTCACAGTCCTGCAGCGAAGACTGAATCAGAAGCATCTTGCTGATGAATCTGAAAATAAGTGGAAGATCCCATAGGGATAAATATCTGTGTGCAACCTCATTCCCAGTCCCCCCGGGGCTCTTGCACATCAGGACAGAGCCCCGATCCAGCAGGACAGAATGAGCGTCTTTCCACAGAAGCCTCTCATTCTTACCTAGCACAGGTCAAGCTAAAAAATCTGAGGTTTTGGTTATAGTCTCAACCTCTTTGTTTAAAAGGACATCAGGGTCCATAGGCAAATCCAGTTCACCATTCCCTAAGGTAAACTATACAGATCAAACTCTGTAACAGTCCCTCATCACATATGTTATTAGGAATTCAGATGATAAAAGGCTAATAACTCAATACACTAATCTTACCTCAAGACCATATTATTCTTACAACTTCACAATTTCTGTTAATGTTGCTTTTTTTGTCATAGTTACCCAGACCCCAAACTTAGCCATGATGTTCCCTAATATTTGTTGAGTACTTAGTCCTCACAACAACTCTATGGATGGATATTATTCTATCCATTTTTTAAAAGATTTTTTATTTATTATTTTTAGAGGGAAGGGAAGGGAGAGAGGCAGAGAGGGAGAGAAACATCAATGTATAGTTGCCTTTCACCTGCCTCCAGCTATGGACCTGGCTGGAGACCTGGCTTGCAACCTGGTTATGTGCCCTGACTGGGAATTGAACTAGTTAGTGACCTTCGGGTTCGCAGGCTGGTGCCTTATCCACTGTGCCACCAACCAGGATCTCTGTCCATTTTATGTATGAGGAAATTGAGGCTTAACAAGATTAAGATAGAGCTAGAATAGGCCCTGGCTGGTAGCACAGTGGATAAGGCGCCGGCCTGCGAACCCAAAGGTCGCAGGTTCGATTCCCTAGCCAGAGCACATAACAAGGTTGCAAAACAGGTCTCCAGTCAGTTCTGTGGCTGGAGGCAGGTGAAAAGCAACCATACATTGATATCTCTCTCCCTCTCTGCCTCTTTCTCTTCCCCTCTTTCTAAAAATAATTAAATAAAATCTTTAAAAAAATAAAATTGAATTAAAAAAAAAAAAAGATATAGCTAGAATATAAACTCCAGAATCTTTGTCAGTTTTACTTTCTGACATAGTCCAAGTGCCTATTTATTGAATAAATTTTTATTCAATATTTATTGAATAAATGGAGACTCATAGAGCAAACACAGGGGATCTAGGATTTGAAACCAGATTTGGCTTAACAACTATACCACACTTGGCTCTTTCTTCAGCTTGGACTTTCCTTTTGTCAGCCCATAAACTCGTCCTCCTAAATTAGTTATGAGTCCTAGCAAGTCCATTATCGTTATATTTACATTTCTTGAATGTGGCACATTTCTTTCCATTTCTGCTTCCAACAACCTAGTTACAGTGATTGCTATTTATTTCCTGAACTACTGCCCTCCTATCCTCATCTATATAGCCTTTGCAGGCCCCTGTGTTGCCTACACCACATTCCATATATGTAACAAACCTCTGCTCAAAGACAAGGGAGGTAGTGAGGTATAATGAAAAACTAAGAAACTAAGAAAATCAGAGTTCTGGTCTTGGCTCTGTGGCCCCGGACTAGTCACGTATCCCTCTTAGACTTCAGTCTCCCTATTAATAACATTAGGAAGTTGGACTGGGTGATCCTTACCCACTGTAACAGTGTTTGTGGTTAGATGCAGGGGTGGTTAACTCTTTCAGTGGAATCCCACCTGGAATCAGGTAGAAAGGGCAGTTGTGCCTTCAAGGGTTTAGAATAAGATGAATGCATTCATTTTTATCAAAGCAGAGCAGTGTAAGTGCCATCAAAGAAGTAAAATGAGGAGCTATGGCTGTTAGGGGAGGGAAAGATCACATCTGGTTACTTATGAGGGGGGTTCATGGATGGGGCACAGACATTGCTCTTCCTCTGATGTCAGCCTGTCCCTGGCGTACATGTCCTCACCTCAGTGATGAGAGAAGGAGAAGCTGCTGCACTCCCACTAGCTTTAAATTATTGCAGAAATCCATCTTGAACACTAATTGTCTAATTCGGAAGTTGTTGACTCAAGACACACAAATTGGTCTAATGCTTAGGAAACTGCTTACAGGGGCAAAGAGAAGATAAAAGTGGTTGTCAAGTTCCTGATAAATGCTCCATGTCTTGCTCTGCCAGCTATTAGTAGGATGGCTGTGGCAGATCACTTCTTTGAGCCTTGTTCACCTCAGTTGCTAATCTAGAGATTGCATATAGTAATATCAACAGTGTGGATCATTGTGAGAAATGAGTTAGATGGAGTATGTGAAGGTCCTAGTGTAACGCCTGGAGCACAGTAAGCATTCAGGAAATGTTATTTTTCATCTTGCTTCCCCTCTAAACATGTCCATGTGTAGAAATACTATTTCTTTGGCTGTGGGAGGAGAGAGAGGGGGAGAGGGAGAGAGAGAGAAAGAGATATTTGGGTGGATAAAGAAATTGTTCCCCCCTAATTACATCTAATATTCTATATACTCTGCCTTTGCATACATTCAAATTTTGGAAATTCTGTGCTGTGGTGACTTAAGGAGCTTTTTCACCCTTTTGCAACTGTTGAAAGGACAGGGTGAAAAGGGCAAATCTGAAGGTGTCCCTGGTTTAGCCACAACTGGAGGAGGAAGTAGGGAGGCCCAGCGTTACCTCTCCCTGCAGGTGAGCTGATGGAGACCGAGAAAGCGCAGCTGCATCATGGCCAGGTGGCCCAACCTTGGCCTTTCACTTTCATTACAGAACTGCTAGGCTTGTAGGAGTGCTTGTAGCTGCATCTATGGTTCGCCATCATCATGGCAACCAAGAAAAATTTATGAGGCAAAAAATTATATTTCGTTAAACTTTGGAATGAGGAAATATGTGTAGGATATAATTATTTTTTTTAATTAAGGAAAACCATCTGTTCATTCCACCTCTAAATATTAATTGACAGCTACTATTGTGACATTCTAGGTATTGAGGATACAACAGTGACTCCAACGAAACACCCTGCTTTCTTGGGGTTTACGTTCTGGTGGCAGGTATAGAATATAAACAAGGTAAATTAGTGAGATATGTAGTATATTAGGAAGTAGTTGGTGCTGAGGAGGAAAATAAGTTAGGGAAGGCCAGTAGGGATGAGGAGTTGATAGGTTAGGTTATAGTCCAGGATAAATCTCACTGACATGATGCTTTTGAAGTAAAGACCTAAAGGAAGTGTTAGCCAACTGCAAGTATATCTGAGGGACAGTTTTCAAGGGGAGCAGGTAACTAAAGATCCTGAGATGGGAAGGTTCCTGTCTGAGGAATAGCCAGGAGACCAGTATGTGGATCTGGGAGAGGGAGAAAAAAGTCATAGATATGGGGTCAGAGGGAAAATAGGGGGCTGTGTGGAGCCTTATAGGACATGATGGAGACTTTGTTTTTCACTCTGAGTAAGAGAAGCCACCAGAGAGTGGGAGCTCAGGAATGATAAGATATTATATAACCCATTTTGTATTGAGTGCTTCCTCTTTTAGATTCTATTTTAAATGCTTTATTCATAATTCTCACAGAACCTTATGAACAAGGACTCATTATCTTCCCCATTTTATAGCTGAGGAAACTGAGGCCCTCCTCCAAAATTAAAGTTAGCAGGAACTTAGTCCAAGTTTATACCCAGGTGAACTTTTTTTTTTTTTTTTAAGGTTTTATCTATTATTTTTAGAGAGAGGGGAAGGGAGAGAAGCAGAGAGGGAGAGGAACATCAATGTATGGTTGCCTTTCACCTGTCTCCAGCTATGCAACCTGGCTTGCAACCTCATTATGTGCCCTGGCTGGGAATTGAACCAGTGACCTTTGGGTTCGCAGGCTGGTGCCTTATCCACTGTGTCTCCAGCCAGGGCTCCCAGGTGAACCCTTAACCACCCTGTTGTCCTGACTCTCCAGTTGCTTAAGAGAGTGAGCAACTCTCTTTTTTTTCTTTCTTGATTTCTATCTTCCCAGAGTATACTTATAGTGAATTACGTCATACTCATGCATAAATACAGAACTCTTTCACTTAAACTGATAACCATTCCCAGTATTTTGCCTTTTTGTTTTGTTTATTTTGTTCATTCGATTCCACATATAACTAAGATCATATGACATTTGTCTTTCTCTGACTGGCTTATTTCATTTAGCATAATACTATCCACCCAGTATTTTGCTTTATGATTTCAAGTTTTCTCCCCCTAAGCCCTCAGAATAGCATATTAACAAATTAAGAAACAATGTTGACACATCTCTTTTTAATTATGCTGACAGGTTGGGTTTTATTTTGTTTTGTTTTGTTTTTTGCTTTTGCTCCTGATATAGAAGTTGATTGGGAAAAATTTTATTTTATTTTGTTTACAATCTTACTTTAGTGTTACCTAAGCCACTACTATCTGATTTGGCATCTATAATTTATCATTCTCCTCTGCTATTCGGTGAAATGCCCTTCGAAAGCGTTCCTCAGCAAGGTGAACCCAACTCAAGCTCACAAAGTTCTAGAAAAAAGAATCTCAGCATCATTAAAGAATAATGAAAGTTGATTTACATCGCATACAATATCAGCACTGCCCAATAATTATAACGAATATAATTATTCCAAGTCATTTATAGCAGGCCTCTGTATTTCAGCACCTATTTTTATCATCTTTTAAGGAATAATAATAGCTGACTTATGTGAAGATTATAAAAACAAAATCTTTTAATTCATCTCTCTAGATTTCGTGAAAGATGAGACTGAAGCAATAGACATTTAAAAACATAGGAAACACAGTTTCCTGTATTTTCTGTTGTGCAGCTTTAATATGCTGCTGCTGTAGCCAAGAATCCGCAGTTTCTGGGGCCAGTTGCCTTTTGCATGCTGATGTTCCAGAGAGAGCTTCTCAGGAGTTATTACTTTTGAGTAGTATCTACCGTGACTTCAGCCCCTGCAGGAATGAGGGGTAGCAGAATTTAGGAATTAAAACATTGAGGGAAAAAATATCTTTCCCAGTAGACCCATTAACTCATTCTAATTTCAGGTTTCAGGCAGACCACTTAGCTGTATGACCAGCTACCTGCAAACATATACCTCTCAGGTGCCTGTTGTGAAAGGCCTGCAACCAGCACTTAAAGGAAAATAGGGAAGTATTTATCATGATATTTTCAGTAAAATAAGGGATGTGTGTGCACATGCATACACACACGAATACCATGTGCTTGTACACTCTCATTTAAGTATTCACGGCATTCAGAATTAGGGAGATGGTCCAAAAGGGTGTTTTTCTATTTTTCATAAATTAATTTTTCCTTCCAGCCCTTCATAACAAAGAGGACTAATAGTTCTGGGCTCAAGACCTTAGAAAGCATATTACGAAGTTTTGTGAAACAGGAATAAGAGGCATTTGGGGTAATAAATTTTATGTGGTAGCTATTTTGATGAAAAAGGCTCTAGGCAGTTCAGTTCACAGCTACCCGAGCATCCAGAAGTGGTCAGGGTTATGCTAGGCACTGTGCACAGGGCTCTTGACTTGAAACAACCAGATCAAACCTATCAAAGGTCTTTTGAAAGGAAATGGTTGAAAGAATATGTCTCATGGCCAGGAAAACCACAGCAAAGTATTCCAATTAGAAATCAATTCAAGAGTGCTACACTTTTCCGGAAGGGTCAGGAAGCCAAGCTCTTGGCCTTGAGCTGCCTCTCACCTCCACCCTTGCTGATCCTGAGTACAAGCCACTCTGGTCTCTGTGTGAACCCGTTGCTGCCAAGTCTTGCCATTCTGCCGCAGAGAGGAGCCAGGGGTCTTCTCCGGAGGCTGCCGGCCAGCATGGAGACAGAAGGAGGGGGCCAGGGGGCTCTACCATGCCCGCTTTCTGTCGACAAAGGAAAATTCACTACACTCACTAAAGCCAAATCCAACATAGTTTAAAGTTTCCAAAAGAAGTTTCATAAGCTGTTTTGCTACTAGGAGTTCTCATTTCCCAGATTATATTTTCTATTTTCTTAGGTTTTCAGCAGCACTTTTAATCTATGACACTCCTGGGTGTATAGGAAAAACAATTCTCCTGTCTTCATAATCAGTTTAAAGCTTGCAGCTGTGACATTTTAGCACTTCCTGTTGTGATTAATTGCCTTATACTGGCTTAGCCAAAAAGTTCATTTGTTTTTTTTCATAAGATGTTTCTAGTAAGTGCTTAGCTGTCTTTAACTTCATTCAAACCAGTTTTGTTAGATTGTATCATAACAGCTGTCATAGCAGTGTTCGTTTAGAAAAACATCAAGATTGGTGTGTTTTTGTTGTAGCCATTTTAATATCGAAGATGAAAGAAAATAAGGTAAAAACACAACTGAAATACAAAAAAAGATTTGTGCTGAGTACGGAGAAAGTGCTATGACTGATCAATTGTGTCAAAAATGATTTGCAAAGTTTTATGCTGCAGATTTCTTGCTGGATGATGCTCTATGGTCAAGTAGACCAATTGAAGTTGATAGAAATAAGGTTGAGACATCAACTGAGAACAATCAACATCATACCACGTGAGAAATAGCCAACTTACTCAAAGTATCCAAGTCAGTAAAGTTATTGGTGAAAATGAAAACTCTGTCTTATTTTACGAAACCAAACTTTTTGACCAACCCAATGCTAACATCTGAGTAATTTTTTAATGTTCTTTAGATAACTAACGTCTATGACTGACCTGTGTGGTTATTTGGGAAACTGGGGAATTACCAGTAAATTTAAAGAGAAAGAAATAAGCTAATGGAACAGAAAGGGTGAAAGGAAAAGAGATGATGAAGAGGCAGAAAACCAAACAAACAAACAAACAAAGACCCCCCCCCAAAACCCAGCAATCCTGTTCTCTGATGTAAATGTTTCCTTTTTAAAAGATAAAACATAAAGACTCCTTGCAAGTACATTTAATGGATGATTACTTGCACATCTTAAGAATGTTTGCTCCTGAGGGAATTGTATGCAGAAGCAACTGTCTTCCCGGTTTGAATGAGGAATAAACTGGAAAGGCAGTTACTTTGGGGGAAAGTAAAAGCCTAGCAACACTGGCACATTGTATGTGGCAATAAAAAATGACAACTCAGAATGAGGTAGACCCCTTCTATGTGATCAGCTTGCTCTGCCCTCAGTGAGTCCATGAGATTTTGCATTTTATGGGCTGAGCTTCCCACTGGCAGCGACTGAAGCAGTTCATTATGCACATCTGTCACGTGACCCACTTCATCAACCAAATGGAACTGAGAGAATAAGTCACCCTAACAAGATCCTTCAGTACACTCTTAAAAACTACTTACAGATGTACTCTTCCTCCGAAGGGGTACAATGAGTTTCCTTGTACTGTGTCACATGATACAGGAAATGCATTATCTCCATCCAGATTCAGGACTACCAGGAGGAAGCCCATGAAAAGAAAGCAGCCCACAAAAGCACACACAGCTTTTGCAAAAGTCCTGAGAGGGGCTCATCCACCAATTTATGATAACAGCAGATGAAATCCCAGGCCTGTGAAGCTCAATTCATTACAAATGCTAATGTCCACGCAGGGAAAGGAAGCCAGCATCAGCATTCAGCATCCACACAAACCCAGCTAATGCTTTTTATTTATGTTGTCACTGGGTCCCCTCAGCAGGGTGCCAGATCGCTGTTTGTGTTGTGACTTCAGCCACTTTACGTGCTTTTGTGACGATGGTCTGTACCCGCAGGCGATTTGCGCTTCCCCACTGTCTGCTGAGATAAGCAGCTGCACTTCTGATCTTGAATCAGGAACCATTTTGCTCACATTCAGATCAGGTAGAATGAGTGTAGGGGAGGCCAGGATTAGATTCACCTGCCAGTGTTAAGTCTTTCCAATTGAGTTGGTGTGATCAACTTACCATTCAGTCAACCAAGAAATATTGATTGAATACCTACCGTGTGCCAGGCATTGTTTAGACACTAGAGATGAACAGTGAACAGAGTCCTACCATCATAGAAATTGCATTCTAGATGGAAACAGGGGAGGTGGTAAACATAAATATGTAGTATGTCTGTCAGGATAGACTAGGTTATTTATGGCAAAAACAACCCAATGTCTCAGTGGCTGAGGATATTATTTAGTTCTCACTGGACACTGCATGTTTGTTGCAGGTCAGCGGGGAGCCGTGCTCCGCAGCTTCAGCCTGGGACCCAGACTGTCTGGAGTGTGGCTCATCTCTGTGGCAGAGAGAGGAGACACAGTGGTGAACTGCACACTGCCTCTTAAAGCTCATGCCTGAAAGTGACACAGGATGCTTCTGCTCACATGTCACAGGACAAAGCAAGTCACAAGGCTGCACCCAGCTTCAGGTGAGGAAGTGCGCTCCTACCCTGGGTTTGGGAAAGCTGGACACACTTGGTGGGCAGAACTGACCCAGGTGATGACAACGCTATGAAGGGAAAAGCCAGGTAAAGGAGATGGCGTCTGGGTAGGTAGGTGGTCTCTACTTGACATGGATGGTCAAGGAGGGGTCTTTCTGGTAAGGTGACATTTGAGAAGAGACTTTAAGGGTGAGAGAGAGCGCCAATGGATCAGGGCAGGGCAACTTCCTGTGAAGACAGAGCAAGGGAAAAGTGTACCTGGCATGTCTGAGGAATAGCAAGGAAGTTGAGGTGACTAAGTGAAGTGAGCAAGGGGAAAGCTGTGGAAAATTACTTCAGAAAGATAACAGAGGTGTGGGACACAAGGACGATAGCCATTGTAGATTTTTGTGTAAAGACAGGATTTGAGTTAAATTTTCAAAGAAGCCTTGTGGATGCTGTGTGGGAAATGCACCAGGAGGCCAAGGGTTGAAGCAGTGGGTAAAGGGCCTCTTCAATCATCCAAGTGAAGTAAGAGAGGGGAGGTGGTTGGATGATGGATGTAGTTTGAGGGGAGAACCAACAGAATTTGCCAATGTTTACATGTAAGAGAAAGAGAGGATTCAAGAATGATCTCCAGTGTTTGTTTCTTCTAGTAATCCCTGGAAATGCCTAAGGACGATTTCATGTGATGTTTGAGAACTTCAAATTTGGCATTATCATTACAACTTATAACGTTCCTATAAATGAGGACAGAGTTAAACAGCTGAGTGGCAATATGGATGCTGGGAAGTCAGCTGGATTCAGGCTTCTGACCCAACGTTGGCCTCATATCTGGTCTCTCGTAGGATTTATGATCCAAGATAATTTATTGCACCAGAGAAATGAGCTTCATAATTACAGCAACATCGGAGCTATGACCGAGTCATCCCAACCTCACCCCACCCCTCCTTTCATGTGTGAGCCTTGGATGCCACTCCTAAGAAACCCAGCTATTACAGCAAGAAGTCTATCCTCTATGGATTTGAGGAGAGACATGTGTCACCTCCATTTCTCCTGGAAATCAGTTGACTAGAAATCTTAATAAATATAATAAATAGTGTGTTCCTTTTTTTTAAGATTTTATTTATTATTTTTAGAGAGAGGGGAAGAGAGACATCAATGTATGGTTGCCTTTCACCTGCCTCCAGCTATGGGCCTGGCTGGTGACCTGGTTTGCAACCTGGTTATATACCCTGGCTGGGAATTGAACCAGTGACCTTGGGGTTCGCAGGCCGGTGCCTTATCCACTGTACCACCAGCCAGGGCTTGCCCCTCTTTCTGCTTACCCTGCCTTTCTATAACATTGCCCTCTCCATCACCACCACCTAGTAAATGGCAGAACTCCACTATACCTGGGCATCCTTCTAGGTCCTCTCCAGCACAACAGAGCAGGCTGAATAAAAAGTTTGCCAACTACCATAAGCTAAGAAATAAATAAAGGTCAGTGCTGCTCTTAAAAGCTGTATTTTGGACACATTTGTCCTCAGAAATATTTTTTTGTAAAGATTTTATTTATTATTTTCAGAGAGAGGAGAAGGCAGAGAGGGAGAGAAACATCAATGTATGGTTGCCTTTCACCTGCCTCCAGCTACAGACCTGGCTGGAGACCTAGCTTGCAACCTGGTTATGTGCCCTGGCTGGGAATCGAACCAGTGACCTTTGGGTTTGAAGGCTGGTGTCTTATCCACTTCACCACCAGCCAGGGCTAGCAGCATTTCTTCACTCAACAAATTTGAAACTCCTAGTATGTGTCAGGGGCTTTTGAAGCACTGGAGACCCAGTCATGAATAGACTTTATAAATAACACATATTGTTGAAAACCAGGAAAGCATAGAAAAAAGTACTTGGAGGAAATAAAATTTCCTCTAATTCACCACTGAAACATAACTGCTGCTAACATTTTGTTGCCCTGTCTTTTATCTAAGCATATGTGTTCTTTCTTCCTAATTTTTGAATATGTAATTTACATCTTTGGACTTTTATACTACACATTTTTTTTCTTGAATAATTTTTTCTTATAAAAATAAATTTTAGCAGATGCTCAGTAATATTTGTTGAATGAATTATAGAAACAATAAATTACGGAGAAGCAAAAAATTTTAAGCGAATATCACAATAATATCACTTCTAAGAGATAGTGTCACTGTTAATAGTTTGGGTTGTTCAACATGGTTTTGGATAATCAACATATTTTTACAGCATTGCTTTGCAACAAATGGTTTATTTTTTATTTATTTTATTTTGTAGAGAAAAGGGCAGGGAGAGAGGCAGGAAGGGAGAGAAACATCAACGTATGGTTGCCTTTCATCTGCCTCCAGCTATGGACCTGACTGGAGATCTGGTTGGAGACCCGGCTTGCACCCTGATTATGTGCCCTGGCTGGGAATCCAACCAGCGACCTTTGGGTTCTCAGGCTGGTGCCTATCCACTGAGCCACCAGCCAGGGCTCTGGTTTACGTTTTAAATGACAACTTTTTTGCTCTTTTTTTCCCCCATAATTTCAAAAGCAATATGCCATGGTGTATATTTTAGAAAGTACTGAAAACTACAAAAGGAAAAACTAAAAGTCACTCATAGCCCACTGCCCAAAGATTACTGCTATTAACATTTTGGGCATTTTTTCTCGTTCTTCTCTGAGTAGCACAACAGGTTAGTTAAGAACCTGAGCAAGTTACTTAGCCTTTGTGAGCCCAGATGCCTCATCTATGAAATGAAACTAGTAATACTTACTTTGTAAGACTGGTGTAAAAATTAATAAGATGAAGCATGCAAACCGTGTACACCACTATCTGACACACGGTATGTGCTCAATATGGGAACGTTTACTGTCGGGCAGCCTATAGTGTTGTACATGCAGTTGGTCATATTTGATGCATGATTTTTTAAATCTTTTTAAAAACTTTATAATGTTGTATTTTAAATTGTGAGACAATCTCAAATTCTGAGAAAAGTTGCAAGTAAAATACCAAGACCTTTTTCCCCCAAACCATTTGAAAGGAAGCTACGGATCTGAGTCCCTCATCACTCCTGAATATCTCAGTAAACATTTGCTCAGAGACATCCCCCCATGTAACTCCAGTCCCAACAACAAAGCTAGGCAATGAACATTGATATATTGGGGTCTAATCCTTAGATTTCAGTCAAGTTTCTCCATGGCCCAATAATCTATAGCAAAAACAATTCCGGTTCAGAGCCACACCATGCAATCATCTCTCGTCTCCTGAGTCTCCTTCTATCTGAATAGTTCCTCTGTCTTTCTTCAACTTTCAGGTCCTGACATTCGAAGTACATAGGGCAATCATGTAGAATGCCCCCAATTTGTGTTTGATGTTTTCTCATGATTGCATTATAAGCCTTCATAGGAATATCACATGCTCTGTTTATCAGGAAAATCCAGTGCTCTGCTGTTACATAGCACACCTGCTTTGGCTCCAACAACCTGTGCTGGACCACCTTTTTACACAGACACTCCTCTTGCCCCAGGTGGGGCTCTGAAATCCCATGCCAGTCTACTTCTCTATGGCGGTGCACTCTTCCACCTATCTGGACTCCAAGACCCCACACTAGGCTATCCTTTTACAAGAATACTCCCCTTACCCCATGTAGGATCTGAAACCGCATGCTAGGCTGCCCCCCATCCTCAACCCACTGGGGGGGATTCAACACTCTGCACTAAGCCATCCTCTCAGTCTGCTTCAGCTCTGACACTGAGCTGAGCAGATGCTCTGCAGGAATATCCCTTTCATCCATCTTGTTTGGGGCTGACACCGAATAGGCCTTTCTCACATAGATGCCCTTCTCACCCCATTTTCTGTGTTCCAATTCTTAAAGATTTGTATATATCAACTTATCCTCCAACTAGAGCAGTCTATGTGTATCTTATTGATGGTCTAATAGTAAGAACATGTTTCCATTTCAACGATGATCTAAAAAATGTAATATAAGCTTACCTGGCTTTCCTGGGGTGTTCATATTATAACCATATACTTTTTTTTTCTTTCTTTTTTTACTTTTTTTATTTTATTGTTGTTGGATTACATCCATCCCCTTTTTGCTCCCCTCT